>OX421870.1:600000-812500 GCA_949127965.1 Pandemis corylana | reverse complement strand
AAAGGCGAACTTATCCCTATTAAGGGAATCTCTACCAGTTAACCTTTGAGTAGATGAGAGGAGCATTAAACGAGGGGACCGACGAAAATGAGAGTTTAAAATTCCGGATAGTGAAAGCCACAATAGAGCGTACATATCTAAGTACAATAAACAAAACATAAAATACTACTAAAATATCATTACACACATGCATACATACAAAATACAATAAGAGTACACACACAATATCTAAGAAGATGGTTGTGAGCCACATCTCTTCCTCAAGCCATAAGGATAAGGATTTTAAGAATAGTTACTTAAAATATGTATCAGATACAGATACAGATACATGAATACACATCTTTTATCTCTTACGGGGTAGACAGAGCCCTAAGGGTGACAAGACATACAGGCCACGTTTAGCAAGAATTGTGGGCGTATAGTAGATGGAAAAAGGGTACAAAATAGTGATGGGTTGCTAGCCTCATCGCCTATAACATGATTCTTACGGCTTTCGCCCATTCCCTCGATGGGCTATTACCATCTGCGCGGGAAGAGATGCAACTGGTACCTTCTATGTATCAATCTTTTGTAAAATGTTAGTTATTCTGAATTTAATTTTGAATTGTATGAATGAGTTCGGCTAAGTTTATTTTATTTTATTTTATTGTACACAATTTTGCATGATAATTGTATCTTTTGAAAGCATAAACAGAAACTGAAAGGATAAGGATGTATGTATGTATTATGTGTTCCATGCTGGTCTGGGAGTAAAAAAAAAACATAGAATGTACCCGTTGCTTCTCTTCCCGCGCACATGGTAAAAGCTCATCGAGGGAATGGACAAAAATCTTGAGAATCACGTCATAGGCGATGGGGCTAGCAACCCATCACTATTTTGATTCCTCCTTTCTACCTATTCCCGCGCAGTTGGTAAAACCCCATCGAGGGAATGGACAAAAATCTTAAGAATCATGTTATAGGCGATGCGGCTAGCAACCCATCACTATTTTTGATTCCTCCTTTCCAACTATTCCCGCGCAGATGGTAAAAGCACATCGAGGAAATGGCCAAAAATCTTGAGAATCATGTTATAGGCGATGCGGCTAGCAACCCATCACTATTTTGATTCCTCCTTTCCACCTATTCCCGCGCAGATGGTAAAAGCCCATTGAGGAAATGAACAAAACTCTTGATAATCATGTTATAAGCGATGCGGCTAGCAACCCATCACTATTTTGATTCCACCTATTCCCGCGCAGATGGTAAAAGCCCATCGAGGAAATGTACAAAACTCTTGAGAATCATGTTGTAGGCGATGCGGCTAGCAACCCATCACTATTTTGATTCCTCCTTTCCACCTATTCCCGCGCAGATGGTAAAAGCCCATCGAGGGAATGGACAAAAATCTTAAGGATTATGTTACAGGCGATGCGGCTAGCAACCCATCACTATTTTAATTCCTCCTTTCCACCTATTCCCGCGCAGATGGTAAAAGCCCATTGAGGAAATGAACAAAACTCTTGTGAATCATGTTATAAGCGATGCGGCTACCAACCCATCACTATTTTGATTCTTCCTTTCCACTTATTCCCGCGCAGATGGTAAAAGCCCATCGAGGGAATGGACAAAAATCTTAAGAATCATGTTATAGGCGATGCGGCTAGCAACCCATCACTATTTTGATTCCTCCTTTCCATCTATTCCCGCGCAGATGGTAAAAGCCCATCGAGGAAATGGACAAAACTCTGAGAATCATGTTATCGGCGATGCGGCTAGCAACCCATTATTATTTAGATTCCTCCTTTCCACCTATAGGTACAAACACAATCATGCTAAACGCGGCCTTTAGGTCTTGTTACCTTGGGCACTGTCTACCCCGTAAGGAATCAAGACGTGATTTATATATGTACTAGCTGTTGCCCGCGACTCCGTCTGCGAAGAAGACGGTTATCGCTATCCCGCGGAAACTGCAATTTTCCGGGATAAAACTATCCTATGTTCTTTCCCGGGACTGAAGTTCCCGGGAGTAAAGAAAAAACATAAAATATACCAGTTGCTTCTTTACCCGCGCAGATGGTAAAAGTCCATCGAGGGAATGGGCGAAAATCATAGGAATCATGTTATAGGCGATGAGGCTAGCAACTCATCACTATTTTGATTTCATTTTTCACCTAAACGCCCACAATCTTGCTAAATGTGGCCTGTAGGTATCTCTTACCTTAGGCTCTCTCTACCCCGTAGGGATAAAGTCGTGATTTGTGTATGTATGTATGTATATTTTGAGAGAGAAACATTTATTTACACACATTTCACGCGAGTATCTCTAAAGGGGTAGGCAGAGCAGCAGTTTTTTTTTTCTTCAAACATCACATAGTTTAAGTTACCTTTTTTATTAGATCCATTTACAGTAATCTCCCAGTTTGATAATAAATATTTGGCATACCTATTAAAGTAGTTCAGTCTTTTTCCGTGCGATATAAAACGTCTTTTAATTAATACACTTTCGATATTAAAATCTAAAAGAAGTTTTTTTTTGCAATTTTAGGGTGTCATTATCCAGCTATAATACTTCCATGCTGGTCTGGGAGTAAAGAAAAAACATGGAATGTACCCGTTGCTTGTCTTTTCGCGCAGATGGTAAAAGCCCATCGAGGGAATGGACAAAAATCTTAAGGATCATGTTATAGGTTATGCGGCTAGCAACCCATCACTATTTTGATTTCATTTTTCACCTATACCCCCACAATCTTGCTAAATGTGGCCTGTAGGTATCTGTTACCTTAGGCTCTGTCTACCCCGTAAGAGATAAAGACGTGATTTGTGTATGTGTATGTATGTATGTATATTTTTACGCGAGTATCTCTAAAGGGGTAGGGGTAAGGAATCAAGACGTGACTTGTGTACTAGCTGTTGCCCGCGACTCCGTCTGCGAAGAAGACGCTTATCGCTGTCCCGCGGAAACTATGCAATTTGCCGGGATAAAAACTATCCTATGCTCTTTCTCAAGACTCAAATTATCTGTATACTAAATTTTAACTAAATCGGTTCTGCGGCTTGAGCGTGACAAGGTAACAGACAGACAGACAGAGTTATTTTCGCATTTATAATTTTAGTAAGGATAAGGATAAGGATTTAAAGAATAGTTACTTAAAATATGTATCAGATACAGATACATGAATCACGTCTTTATCCCTTAACGAGGTAGACAGAGCCTAAGGTGACAAGACCTACAGGCCACGTTTAGCAAGGTTGTGGGCGTATAGTAGATGGAAAAAGGGTACAAAATAGTGATGGGTTGCTAGCCCTATCGCCTATAACATGATTCCTACGACTTTCGCCCATTCCCTCAATGGTCTTTTACCATCTGCGCGGGAAGAGATGCAACTGGTACCTTTTATGTATCAATCTTTTGTAAAATGTTATTCTGAATTTAATTTTGAATTGTATGAATGATTTCAGCTAAGTTTATTTTATTATATTTTATTGTACACAATTTTTCTTTCTTTCTCTTTCTTTATGTGTTCCATGCTGGTCTGGGAGCAAAGAAAAAACATAGAATGTACCAGTTGCTGCTCTTCCCGCGCAAATGGTAAAAACCCATCGAGGGAATGGGCGAAAATCATAGGGATCATGTTATAGGCGATGCGGCTAGCAACCCATCACTATTTTGATTCCACTTTCCACCTCTACGCCCTCAGGGTCTTGCTAAACGTGGCCTGTAGGTCTTGTTACCTTAGCCTCTGTCTACCGCGTAAGGGATAAAGACGTCCTTTGTGTATGTGTGTATGTATGTATGTGCTTATTTATACGTGTGAAGTGCTTTAGCTCAAATAGTTCGATTAGGCGGATTTAGGCTACATTTAAATTAGATGTTTAACCAAGTCTGTTATTTTGGTCAGTAGGTCAGTTGTATTAATAGTTAAGTTAATTTTATAAGTATAGGGTAGGTACTGCTTTTTATTTTGAAAAAATGACTTCCTACCAAGTTTCTTGCGGCGCATTCTTTTTTGGCAGATGATCTTTCCGAAAGCGCTGGTAAACTCAAAAAAGACATGTAAAAGAGCCCTTCGAGGCATATTTGTAAAAAAAGTTTAAATCGAATTTTGCCTTATCGCAATACAGTCAGACGCGTTCATCCCTTACAGGCATATAAGCAGTGCTTGTAAGCATACGAAAATGTGCCCGACACTCTTCGTACCAATACGGATTTTGTTGGCAATATGCCTACCCTCTGTCAAAATCCACTGCATGCCCCTGAATACAGTGGCCGTGTCATCTAAAAGATATGGGACATACATGCATAGATTCATGTTCAAAAATATTTTTTTGCAGCGGGCGAGAGCTACGGAGACGGCGCTGAACCAGCCGGTTACTGCGTTGCCCAAGGTAAGGTTGGAGCAGGTCTCTGCTTACACTGGTTTATAGATATTTATAGATAATGGTACGCACTTGGCCGGTTTTTTTTTTTTTTCAATTAAAGCGTTTACATGAAAAACTTTTTAACACATTTTATCTTAACATTTATCTTAATTAGATGACTTTTTTCACAAAATGAATCCACGTCGTAAATTAGACCTTTATATTTAAGTTGAAACTTAAATTTCAAACGATACGCAACTACTGAAGACGAACTGAACACTAATCAGAGATTACTAGGAGCAATACAAACCGTTTAAAACAATAAATAATACCGGTTTTTTTTCACTACTATTATCTTTTATTTTGATAGGGACGGTGCACCAAGGGGCACCAGTTTTTAGAGGTAATAACTCGCAATGTGTAGCCATGTCAGCGTGTGCTTGCGTGTACTCGGTCTGTAGTTCTAGAAAGTATCGCGATTTTGACGTTGATGTTATACTGGAAAGCGGCGACGAATTGTACATGCAATTGTTACCTATGTTAGAACGAGAAAATCAAATATATTTACAGCCAGAACAATTGCCATCCCATATTCGCTCCGGGAACTTTTCGGCAGAAATAGAACCAATGGAAGATGGCAACAATTGGATCGCTAATGGATTATATCCAGTAAATATTCATAACGTTAATGGAAAAAAGAGAGACCTGGTGAATATTCTTCAGACGCAAGTTTTTACATCGGATCATATCGATGCAACCGATAGTATCCTTTTTACCGGTCAAAGTTACACCGTTTCGTTCTGGAGACATCAGAATTCATTTTACTTGTTCAATAGTCACGGGGTAGATTTTAATAATCGTACAGCAGACGAATGTGCGCGGTTGTTCAAATGTAATTCGGTGCAAAAGCTGGTGGACTATCTTTTCACGAATAGTCGCTTTCCAAAGAATATACGAGATACGGAATACTCCTTGCACAGAATTCGTGTGAAAACTTTCACACCATCATCTCCCACGTTCACAGCGTCGTCGCTGATCAGCTCATTGTCGCATCCTGCCACTGAGGTGCTATCGCCTACATTCACGGAGTCGCTATCACAGTCGGATGTATCTCGGCCACGTTCGCCCACATATGCCGAGGTTTGTGCGAAGAATTCTTGTGAGCGAGTCAATTCCGTATCGCAAACTTCTGCAACCACGACAAATATCGATGCCGCGCAACCCCAAACAAAATCAAAACGTACGAACTTAAATCCAGTGGTTGTAGTCGATAGAGTAGATTTTAAACTGTACGTGTTAAATCCTGTTGTCATCGTCCACAATATGTTTTCGGAATTACCGTTAGACGAAAACGAATCAAATCGTCGCTTGTAATATGAATTAACGTAACCGCCAAATGGCGATTTTTCAGGAGAGGCCAAAAAGTAATTTGCAAATTAGAAAATGTGTTGTAACTTTTTATATACTTATCCTATTGGAATTATGTTTATAGCTTTTATCTTACATTTGTGAGATCTTTTAGATAAATGGGGTCTTATAAAGACAGCTATTACAGTTTAGAAAATCGCATGGCGGTTACGTTAATTTTTTCATTTTTATGTGTAGTTACATTAAGATGTATTAAAAAAAATGAAGATCAGTTTAAGGTATGACATACTTAATTTTTTTTAAATAACGTAACGCACACAGTTTTCAAAATGTGGACTTACATTATAAAGAGTAATTTATAGCAATTCCAATCTTATGCACTTGTAATAAAGTCTGACATACAAAAAAAATTCTCGTTTAGTTAATTTATGGCAGGTTTGTAAGATGAATAAAATAGGTTTTTAATTATTAAACAGTTTAATAATTATACTTCAAACTTTACAACTTAGTATAAAAAAGTCTTGAATCTCTTTAAATGTCAATAAGCAGTAACTTTTACCTGAGATCAACAAAAACACCTAGCTTTCTATAATATTTGGTACTTTTCTTTATTATTTATCTTCGCTTATAAGAGAACAGTTATAATAAAACAATTTTTAGTTATAATAGTATAATGAAAATTTACAACAGTATAAAAAAATCTTAAACCTCTTTAAATGTCAATAAGTAGTAACTTTTACCTGGGATCAACAAAAAAACACCTAGTTATCTATTATTATTTGCTACTTAACCTCGCTTTGCTTTTAATCGACACAATAAAAAACAGTTATTATTAAATTGTAATAGGTTATAATAGTTATTATTAAAACTTTACAACTTAGTATCAACATTGAAAAGACTCAAACCTCTTTTAATTATTAATATATAGTAACTTTTACCTGAGATCGACAAAAAACATCTACCTTTCTGTCCTATTTGCTATTTTTCTTTACTACTTTTTCTCGCTTTGTTTTTTCTCTCCCTTTTTCAACAGTACCGGTGGCCTTAACTACTACTTCAGCTTTCCCTTTTTTCTTTTCCTTATTTGTCTGACTCCTTGCTTTTTGTATGGGTTCTTTTTTATTTACTGTGTTTTTTTCGTTGCTTTCATCTACTTCCTCACTTTGGTCTTGGGTTTCACCGTCATTAGTTGGAACTTCATCTTGAATAATATCGTCTAAATAATCTGTCTTATCCACATAAGGGAGATGTAAATAATCTTGCACGTATTGTTTAGGTATCACCTCGTCGTCACATAGCTTTTTAAGGTCCATGTACTTTTTTGTAGAAATTGGCAATCGTTGCACATAAAGTTTTTGCAGAGAATCATTCGATGGATTGTTCGTTACGACCCGTTCATTAGACTGACCTTTCCCTTTTCCCTTTCCTTTCCCCATTACTTTCTTTGTCCCTTGACCCAACATTATTTTGAATGTATCACCGTCATCCTTCATTGTGTATTTAACTTGCAATTCATTTAAGTTTGTTTTTTTTACTGTAGCGATCCTAATATCTTTCAGTCTTAAATGTTGATCTGATGTTGTTTTTGGAGTAAATATTTGATTGGCTATAATCTCCCAGTTTACGAAGTCAGTGTGGTCCAAGGTGTTAACAATATAAGGACGCGGAGTCTTTCGTGCTGTAAGCATGAAAGTGGGCCATTGTTTTGGGATCCATACAATGAATTTTCATACCTCACGTTCTATGACACTATGCATCGAATCTACCGGCATGTATGTGTGTCCTGGTCGTAGATAGTTGACTTGCACCGATAGTACATTCTTTGCATTTTCTAGAAAGTATTTGAATACACTTTGTATTATTGTCAAAAAGATAAATGCAAGCTTTGTGTTCAATTTTTATCTACTACCAGGACACACATGCATGCCGGTAGATTCGATGCATAGTGTCATAGAACGTGAGGTTCGAAAACTCATTGTGTGGAGCCCAGTACAATGGCCCACTTTCATGCTTACAGCACGAAAGACAGCGCGTCCTTATATTGTAAACACCTTGGACCACACCAACTTCATAAACTGGGAGATTATAGCCAATCAAATATTTACTCCAAAAACAACATCAGATCAACATTTAAGACTGAAAGATATTAGGATCGCTACAGTAAAAAAAACAAACTTAAATGAATTGCAAGTTAAATACACAATGAAGGATGACGGTGATACATTCAAAATAATATTGGGTCAAGGGACAAAGAAAATAATAGGGAAAGGAAAAGGAAAAAGGGAAGGTCAGTCTAATGCACGGGTCGTAACGAACCATCCATCGAATGATTCTCTGCAAAACCTTTATGTGCAACGATTGCCAATTTCTACAAAAAAGTACATGGGCCTTAAAAAGCTCTGTGATGACGAGGTGATACCTAAACGATACGTGCAAGATTATTTACAGCTCCCTTATGTGGACTAGACAGATTATTTAGACGATATTATTCAAGATGAAGTTCCAACTAATGACGGTGAAACCCAAGACCAAAGTGAGGAAGTAGATGAAAGCAACGAAAAAAACATAGTAAATAAAAAAGAACCCATACAAAAAGCAAGGAGTCAGACAAATAAGGAAAAGAAAAAAGGCAAAGCTGAAGTAGTAGTTAAAGCCACCGGTACTGTTGAAAAAGGGAGAGGAAAAACAAAGCGAGGAAAAGCAGTAAAGAAAAATAGCAAATAGGATAGAAAGCTACATGTTTTTTGTCGATCTCAGGTAAAAGTTACTATATATTGATAATTAAAAGAGGTTTAAGTCTTTTTAATGTTGATACTAAGTTGTAAAGTTTTAATAATAACTATTATAACCTATTATAATTTAATTATAACTGTTTTTTATTGTGTCGATTAAAAGCAAAGCGAGGTTAAGTAGTAAATAATAATAGAAAACTAGGTGTTTTTTTGTTGATCTCAGGTAAAATTTACTAACTACTTATTGACATTTAAAGAGGTTAAAGATTTTTTTTATACTGTTGCAAAGTTTTTATTATACTATTATAACTAAAAATTGTTTTATTATAACTGTTCTCTTATAACCAAACATAATAAATAAAAGTACCGAATATTATAGAAAGCTAGGTGTTTTTGTGGATCTCAGGTAAAAGTTACCGCTTATTGACTTTTAAAGAAATTCAAGACTTTTTTTATCCTAAGTTGTAAAGTTTTAAGTATAATTATTAAACTGTTTAATACTTAAAAACCTATTTTATTCATCTTACAAACCCGCGCTAAATTAACTAAACGAGAAGATTTTTTTGTAGGTCAGACTTTATTACAAGTGCATAAGATTGGAATTGCTGTAAATAACTCTTTATAATGTAAGTCCACATTTTGAAAACTGATCTTAATTTTTTTTAAACATCTTAATGTAACTACACATAAAAATGAAAAAATTAACGTAACTGCCATGCGATTATCTAAACTTCAATAGCTGTCTTTATAAGACCCCATTTATCTAAAAGATCTCACAAATATAAGATAAACGCTATAAACATAATTCCAATAGGCTAAGTATATAAAAAGTTACAACACATTTTCTAATTTGCAAATTACTTTTTGGTCTCTCCTGAAAAATTGCCATTTGTCGGTTACGTTAATTCATATTACAAGCGACGGTTATTATTATTATACTAGCAAGCGAGGAGCATTGCATTTGGTTTGATTTAAAAGTTTTTTTATCTAGCTTTGACTTTAGCATAACAGTCTATAAGTTATAATATGCCACAAAATGGGTAATGTAAGAGTTATTTTGAAACAGACGAATGACTTTTCTTTAACTTTGGTCAAAACATTAATACACTATCTAGCTTTGACTTTAGCGTAACAGTCAATCAGTTATAATATGGCACAAAATGAGTAATGTAAGAGTCATTTTGATACAGATGAGTCTCTTACATTAATGATTTTTTTCATCTTTGGTGAATACATTAATACACAATCACAGATTCGTCCTTACATTAACTTATAATAAGTAACTTATGAAAAATGTGCCATACATTAAAAAAAACACGGTAAAATGAAAAAAATGGTCTGATTTTGGTTAACGTAACTGACATTTTTTTCAAGATATCGAAATTTTAATGACAGCAATCGAAAGGTCTTCAAATTTGCTGTCGAACTGTATACTCAACTCAATATCGACATTTTGGCGGTTACGTTAATTCATATTACAAGCGACGAAATGTCAATACGGCAACTGTTAACAGGGGTAGAGGCCGACCCAAAAAACAAAAACGTGGACCCAAAGCTAATGTTCATTTAGATGCGATCAAAAAATACATTAAAAAAAATCCTCATGTTAATCGCGCCGCAGTCAAAAAGTATTCTGAAAATAACCCCGAGGTTCATCGCGCCGCAGTCGAAAAGTATACGAAAAATAACCCCGAGGTTCATCGCGCCGCAGTCGAAAAGTATACGAAAAATAACCCCGAGGTTCATCGCGCCGCAGTCGAAAAGTATACGAAAAATAACCCCGAGGTTCATCGCGCCGCAGTCGAAAAGTATACGAAAAATAACCCCGAGGTTCATCGCGCCGCAGTCGAAACATATTCGAAAAATAACCCCGAGGTTAATCGCGCCGCAGTCGAAAATTATTCGCAACGGAACCCTGAAATAAACCGTGCCGCTGTTGAGAGATATACTACAGTTAGTCGTGATGTTGAAGTAGAATTACGGCGGCCAACAAACTTAATTGGGGAGTGGAGGGAGTCGGAACTTGCCAATATGCCGCTGTTTTCTTTAAAAAAGCCGTCTTTGCTGGCTGCAGATATTTTTTCGTGTCCGAACTGTAACGCGCGTCTTTTTGAGGAAGAGCGGGGTCGTAAACAGTGGTGTTGTGGGTCCGGAGCGTACAACGTTCAACAGTTTTCGCCTTTGTCGGAAGATTTTTATTCTGATCCCTCGTTTTTGCGTGCACCGCGAGCGTACAATAATTTGTTTGCCTTCAGTGCCTTAGGCGTCTCTCACGGTTATCAGCATCCCGAGCAGGGTATATCCTTTTTAAAAATTCAAGGACGTATTTACCACCGCGTTTTCGATCTTTCATATGAGGAATCCACCAACAATATCGGGCTTTACATTAATGACAATAATGAACGCGATAGTATAGCACAAAGTCAACGGCTCAATAGGGATGTTATTGTTTCCATCACAAATTATTTGCATAATGTCAATCCGTTTATAGAATGCTTCAAACGCTTGAGTCGGGAAACGTCCGATCAAGCGTACATAAGGTTCGAAAGAACCACACGCGCAACGCACGGTAACATTTTGGGCGATTTACCTTTAGGCACAGAAGTGGCTGCCATAATAAGCACTGAGAGAGAAACTTTCCAACCTCATTGTATAGCCATCTGGAAAGTAGGTCATAAAAAACCTCACACTGTTGATATTATGAATCCATTGTACGAAGCTTTTCAATATCCGTTGCTTTACCCCGAAGGTAATGCGGGTTGGTGTCCAAATAAATTAGACAATAATCAAAATAAATTATCTCAAGTAAAATATATCCGGTGCTTACTGCTGTCGGAGACGCGTTTTTCAAAATTGGGTAGACTGTCCGAGGAGTGGTTGGTAGATGTTTACTGTAGAATTTGTGAAGAGCGTCTCCGCTACATCACCAACATGCAGAAACAAAATTCAAATCATGCATTAAGAACTGCTCCACTCGAAGAAATAGAAATTAGTGTACAACAGATTCGCAACGATGAGACCATAGAAGGGGAGGGTTATGTCCCGGGTCGCATATATTTGCCTTATAGCTTCACGGGATGTCCGAGATATATGAAAGTGAAGTACATGGATGCGATTGCAATAGTAAATACGTTGGGTACTCCCACGTATTTCCTAACTTTTACATGTAATCGCAATTGGCCTGAAATTAAACAATCTCTCGAAGCAGGTCAGCTGGCAGACCCACTTATATGTGCTCGCGTTTTTAATTTAAAATTAGCGCAACTTTTACGCGATATCCGGTCCGGTCGGTGGTTTGGCAAATGTTTGTACATGTTTCATGTAATTGAGTTTCAGAAACGCGGTTTGCCCCACGCGCATATCTGTTTTAAAGTAGAGAACGGCCCGATACACAATGTAGATATAGATAAAGTAGTTCGAGCGGATATTCCCAACTCGTCGGAAGCTGACGGTAAATTGAGAACGACGGTTTTGAAACACATGATCCACGGTCCGTGCGGTCCTCCACATAGGGAAAATTTACCGTGTTGGGATAAGGAGCTACGCAAATGTTCAAAATTTTTTCCAAAATGCGAAACTCCCGTTACGTTTGCTGACGACAAAGGTTTTGTAAACTTACGCCGCGACAGTAAGAACGAGGCTACGATCACGTATAACAGGCGCGAATTGGTTGTGAGCGATTTATGGGTCGTGCCATACAATGCGGCTCTTCTATTAAAATACGATGCCCACATGAATTTGGAGGTTTCGTCGCAGCGTACGATTGTTAAATATCTGTTTAAGTATATGACCAAAGGTCCGGACGAATCACGAGTAGCTGTTGTGTCCGAGGAGCATTTAAATGACGAGGTAGAACAGTACGTCACTAAGCGATATTTAGGATCGGGTGAGGCGGCGTGGAGGACCTTAGAGTTTGACGTGACGGCCCGCGAACCTAACGTCAAACAATTGGCCGTGCATCTCGAAAACCGTCACAACGTTTATTTTCGACCAGGCACTGAAGTAGAATCCGCGCAACAATCAACGTCTAATCTGCTCACATATTTTAACCGTCCCGCCGGTGAAGAGTTTGACCGCTTAACATATTGCCAATTTTATGAACAATATTTAGTTCACGCGTCGCGACCAAATACAAAAAATACCCAAATTTACGAAACCGGTAACAACAGGTTTGTGACGAAACGGCAACGCGGAGAGCTTGTAGCGCGTCTATTTTGGGTCGCGCCTAATAGAGGTGAACAATTCTACTTAAGAATTCTGTTAAAGTCTTACCCGGCTCGAAGTTACGCGGAACTAATTAGTCTTGGTGGTCCTAATTGCAGCACTTTTCAGGAAGCTGCTAAAATTGTTGGACTCGCGGACGACGAAGTAGAGTACGAAAGGGCCATGTTGGAAGCTTCAACTTTCTATACAGGACCACGCCTTCGTAGCTTTTTCGTACTTTTAGCTTGTAACGGTGCTCCAGTTGCGCTACTGTGGGACACATTTAAAAACCAACTTAGTGAAGATTTTCTTCACCGGAATCCGGGAAACGCTGATATGGCGTATAATTTAGCGTTGATGGAAGTTAATAGAATCCTCCGAAAACACGGGAGTTCGCTTATAGAACACGGTTTGCCGCAAGTGCACGATCTTACCACAGAGTTGAGCCGCGAACGCGTTGAATACAGCACGAACCGTCTCGAAGCCTACGTCGACGAGTGGCTGCCGCGTTTATCATCTGACCAACGCGTTGTTTTCGATTACATCAATAGGCTATGCGTTGATGATTCTTTTCGCGATACAGCAAATTCCGCGATATTCATCGATGGTCCCGCGGGCACCGGCAAAACCCTATTACTCAACGTCGTTACAGCGCACGTGCGTGGTGCTTTGAAGGGCGTCGTACTATGTACTGCGAGTTCTGCTATCGCCGCTCAGAACTACGAAGGGGGAACTACTGCGCATAGTATGTTTAGATACCCGATAGACATAGTCGACGACCTCGGTTACTGGAACATTACCAACGGCACTCAGAGAGCTGAATTGATAGCAAACGCGCAAGTTATAATTTATGATGAAGCGCCAATGGCTCACAAGTATTTAATTCATTTACTAGATCGTTCGTTGCGTGATTTAATGCGAAGTGACAAAGATTTCGGTGGAAAAATTATAATTTTTGCTGGTGATTTCCGCCAAATTCCGCCCGTTGTTTCTAATGCGCGAAGCAATTCGGACATATTTAATTGCTCGGTAAAATCGTCTCCCGTGTGGCAAAGACTTCAATTATTTTCTTTGGTAACGTCTCAAAGATGTAGAGTAGATTCAGTTTTTGCAAACTTTCTGTTGGAATTAGGTTCCAACCGCTTAACTTCTGTCTCTGACGGTAACATTAAAAATTTAATCGATTTAAGTTTAATTGAACACGTAACGGAATTGAGTGATCTGATTGATTTCGTGTTCCCGTCAGAAACCATCAATAGGCCCGACGAATGCGCGCGTAGAGCCATTCTCTGCACTCGTAATGATGCCGTGAATGATATAAATAATGCCATCTTAGACCGGGTTACGGGAGACGTGTTACGATTCTATTCCTGCGACAAAATAGACAACGATAATAATGTCGACCAAGTTTTCTATGGCATTGACGCATTAAATCGCATCGAGATCACGGGTGTTCCACATCACGAGCTAAAGTTAAAAGTAGGATGTGTATGTATGATTATGCGTAACCTTAGTTTTGAAGATGGGTTGGTGAACGGGACCAAAGTTATAATCGTTAGGTGTTCGGCTCGGCTAATAACGGTACGAAAACCCGAATCGTCGGATGAATTTCTAATTCCGCGTATTCTTTTCAAACAGCAGATTGATCCGCGAAGCCCGTTCGAATTGTGTCGCCGTCAATTCCCGTTGCGTTTAAGTTACGCGATGACTATTCACAAAAGTCAGGGGCAAACCATCGGTCGCGTCGGAGTAGACTTGAGGTCCGACATCTTTAGTCACGGGCAATTGTACGTCGCGCTGGGAAGAGTACGTGAATTAAATAATCTTAAAATTTTAGTGCACCGCGATCGTATACAAAATCAAAGACCCTGCGCGATAAATGTCGTGATTCCTGAATTGCTTTAACTTCCATCATTAAATAATCAGATCTTTTAGCACTTCCTGTTAAGTTGAATTGTTCGTCTCTATTATATAGGATGGCAATCGTAATCATGTTTTATTAGGTTAGATTATTCCAAAAAATCATGTTGACATGGCTATTCATGCGAGTTTTTATATATTTTTTTGTAGTACACACAATACACTTTTTCATACACTACACTAACACGATAGGATTTTAATTCTCATTCTATAGTCATGATACAATTGACTTTTTCAAAAGAGTGTTATGATTTAGATAATTAAATATTGCGTCACAAATCGATGGTAAATCGCGTATTTCAAGTAGGCGTGTACCACCTTGTGTACATTTTTCATTGATAATAACGATTCTTTATCGTTGGCGAAGAAAGAACTGTTGAGACAATTGGATTTTCACATAAGACCGTATAATTTATCCGTCGTATGGACTCTAAAAGTTGGACGGTTAGGGGGTTAGAGGGAGGTCGTGGAGGCTGTAGCGTCAAAGTGATGGCATTATGGTAAGCGATATAACGGATGGGTTGTCGAGGCCACCGATTGCCAGGTTACACTGAAGATAATCCAACCACCGAGTCGACGAACCAGCCGGCAGATTGGTCAGTTCGGTTAGAGATCAATTGAGCAGTCGTAGTAACCACTGCCAAATCATCGACTTGGGTTGCAAAGGTCGAGTCGGTGTCCGGAATGACTGCGAACGTTGATATATCCACTCTGCATTTCGTGGTTGTCAAGCGTGTGGTGGTGGACATACCCAGGTGAATGTTTTTGTGGGTAAGGAAAAAAAAAGTAAAAAAAAACGAAAATCGAAGTCAAAATCAAATTATCTTTATTCAATTTGGGCTCTTTAAAAGCACTTACGAATGTCAAACAGTTACCACCGATTCGGAAAACGCTACTAATACTAAGAGAGTCGCCAAGAAATTCAATGTCAATGACAATTATATTTTTTCAAAAATTGGGAGTAGGTACACATGCCAGTCACAGTATTTCAGAATTGCAACACAGTAGACGCGCTTATTGAGATCACACACAAGTGCTGGTCGGAATCATTTTTCCAACAACCCTATCTCATCATCATCCACTTGCTTATCCCATTATCTGGGGTCGGCGCAGTACGGCTTTTTCTTCCATTCGTCTCTATCTTTCGTCAGCTCCACATTTACGTCCTTCGCACATATCACATTATCATTCTTCATGCGTTGTACGATTACCCTCAAGGACTCGGAAAAAATCAAGTTGAAGACGATTCAAGACGAATAAATCAGACGATATTATCACGAATATAAATCGAAGATATTCACAGTGCCGAAAGATTCCAGACGCAACAGCAGACAAGCAGATTTTGACGACGTAAGTGTTGGAATATCGCAGTTTTTTTTTTTTTTTTTTTTTTTTTTTTTTTTTTTTGTCTTTTAATCTTGATCTTGCAATCAGCCCTGAGACTATAAGCAGATGAGTTGAAGTAAGGTTGACTTGTCGTAGAGGATACCCATTGGAATCCTCAGCTCCATTAACATTCACGCTTTAGCTGTCATTACGAATTGCTAAATCCATTATAGCTGGTCTCTTCAGGCGCTTTTTATGCGCTGTGTGAGCTAGACTGGTGGCCAGATGATTTGGGTGCCTTTGCAGTCTGTGCTTGTAGCGAATGGCAAATGAGGCTACTTTCTCTTGTACTGTTTCAATTTTGAGTTGCTCATGTACCTCCGAGTTTGGGATGAACCACTGTGCATTTGAAATTGTTTTTAGAATGGCATTTTGCATTCTCTACAGGATGTTTATGTTAGAGGTGGCAGTAGAGCCCCACAATTGTATGCCATGGTAAGTCCATACCGGCTTTAAAATTGTCTTGTACACCAGTAATTTATTGTCAGTGCTAAGTACAGAGCATCTCCCCAGTAGCCACTGAAGTTTTCTCATATATCGCGAAGACAGAAAAGAAAGGAGAGCACTAAGTACAACAAAGGGGACTTAGTTGCCATCAAAAGAACCCAATTTAGGGTTGGAATGAAGTTAAAATTAAAATATTTAGGTCCGTATCAAGTCGTTAGAGCTACTGGAAGAGACAGATACCCAAGTCCAGAAGGTTGATGACTCTGCCGAAGGTTCTAGAAACACCACTACCTTCTGTGAACATATTCTCTGCATCACACGCCCATACCACGCTAAACAATTTCCTCTCAACTTTTCGGGGTACGCAGTCATAGGGTTTTCAACGTCAACGAACACCATGTGCAGGTTTTTTTTTTACATTTTTTTTTACATTTTTTTTCTTTACATTTTTTTTTACTTTTATTTTACCTTTACATCCTACCCTCGACGTTCGACAACGATTGTTTTTCTACCTTTATGCCCAACTCAATTTCCATACCGTGTGCAGGTTTTTTTTTTATTACAATACACCCTCTACAGCTACAGCTACAGCTACAAAAAATCCCTAAAATCTAATTGCCTAATGTTTTTTTTCACTTATATTCAAAATGTATGGGGCCATTCAAGTATTACGTAAGCAGATTTTTACAATTATTTACCCCCCCCCCCCCTACTCCTTGTCAGCAAAAATAAGCAAACCTCTTACCCCCCCTCCCATGCTTACGTAACCATTGGTACCTAAAATGCATTTTTCTTTTAATGGATTCTGTTTTTTTTTTTATTCGTGAGCAGCAGTTCGTACCGAAACTGCTAACGCAATCACCATATCGACCCCCCCCCCCCCCCCCCCCCCCCCACCACACCCACCCACCATGTCATCAAAAATAAGCAAAGCAAAGACCCCCTAAGCGCTTACGTAATACTTGAACGCCCCCTATGTATGTATATCTCCACGTTTTGTTGTACAATTTGTAGGGTTAATACTGAGTTTAAGGACGACAAGCCCATTTTATCTGCTGGCAATACCGGGAGCTCTGCTGTATCTATCCCTTCTCTCCGAAAGGAGATAAGGTGATTAGATATAAACAGTCAGACACTCCCGGTATTTTTAGTATGTAATTATTTATTACTTATTACTGATATTTTTAGCAACAAACAACCTGTTCTTCGCCTCCTCTCGCGAGAGAGGATGGTTGTAAGAAAATTCAGCGTTGTTGCTAAAAATATCAGTAATTAGTAATAAACGGGCATGTCATCCTTAAACTGAGTATTAACCCTACAAATTGTACAACGAACACCATGTGCAGGTTTTTTTTTTTTTCTTTTTTTTTCTTTTTTTTTCTTTTTTATTACAATGCACCAGCTTTTTATTCGTCAAAAAATCCCTAAAATCTACATACCTCATGTTAATATCAATATCAACGTCTGTCCTCTATCGATCTCTCCGGCTATCTCCACTCATTCCTTTCGTTCTCTCATCAGCTCGTAGCATAAAGCATTCGTTCATCTCAGTCATTCTCAATCCTACATGTATATCTCCACGTTTTGTTGTACAATTTGTAGGGTTAATACTGAGTTTAAGGACGACATGCCCATTTTATCTGCTGGCAATACCGGGAGCTCTGCTGTATCTATCCCTTCTCTCCGAAAGGAGATAAGGTGATTAGATATAAACAGTCGGACACTCCCGGTATTTTTAGTATGTAATTATTTATTACTTATTACTGATATTTTTAGCAACAAACAACCTGTTCTTCGCCACCTCTCGCGAGAGAGGTTGGTTGTAAGAAAATTCAGCGTTGTTGCTAAAAATATCAGTAATTAGTAATAAACGGGCATATCATCCTTAAACTCAGTATTAACTCTACAAATTGTACAACAAACATTCTATATCTCTTCTTTCCCGTAGAGATATACATACAATATACCACATTTTATCAAGCAAATTACGAAGATTTTTGACCCTCCCTCCCCCCCTTGTAACGCGCCGTAACGTTTTTCTGTACACCCCCCCCCCCCCCCCCCCCCGTAAACGTTACGTAACACTCGAGTGACCATTTTTACCCAAAAGTGTCAAAATTTATGTTGCGCAAAGTACAAGAAAGTCGCTCTAATATCCAAGAGATGTTTAACCCGCAATACATGCGTAGTTTGTTAACTTGACAGTTCTAATTGCTTATTTTATTATTTAAAAAAAGAAAACGTTACGTAACGTGTTGTATGAAAGACCCCCTCCCGCCCCTGTAACGCATCGTAACGCTTTACGATACCCCCCCCCCCCCCCCCCCCCCGCCCCGCCCTTCAAATTGCATTACTTAATACTTGAACGCCCCCTAATAAAAAAAATAACTAACACCAATGGCTAATGCGGGAGCTTCGCTCCGCTATGCTCCCGCCTTAGTCTTTGAACCTAACCATTCCGAGTCGCTACCGCCCCGAACCGTCTTGATTGCTCGCTTCGCTAGCTTGCCGAAAATTAAGCATTTTAAGCATTTAGGTATTTTGAATATAAGTGAAAAAAACATTAGGTATTCAATCAAAAAATAAAAATTTCTTGATTCATTTGATAGTACCTATCATTTGAAAAACAGCGCCTTCTCTCGTCCCTGGTGAGCAGTAGATGTTCCACAAGAGTTTGTAATTGTGTCGTACAGACACATCATTCAAACAGATGACGCTTAGCGACAAAAATTCACGTGACGGTTGGTAACAGGTAGAAAAACTCGGAGACTACCCACCTGCTATGGGTGGTGTAGGGGGGTATAGCACGCGTCACGGAATGATGAGGATCCGGGTTCGATTCCCGGCCATAGCTTTACTTTTCGGATTTTTCTGTGTTCTAATTTTCACAGACATTTAGAAATTTTATTAGGTATTTAGATTTTAAGGATTTTGAACGTAGGTTATTTTCAGGGGCGTGCATTGGATTTTGACAGAGGGTAGGCGTATTGCCAACAAAATCCGTATTGGTACGAAGCGTGTCGGGCACATTTACGTATGCTTACAAGCACTGCTTATATGCCTGTAAGGGATGAACGCGTCTGGTTATTCCTGTTTCAATTACTGTTTAGAAATATTGGTACCTGATCACCGATTAAAAAGCATCGTGTATAATAATTAAATAATTGATCATGAAGTCCTCATATGAAATTTTCTTTTATGAGATTTATTATGTCCGACCGTTTTCATGTGCCCTTTACGAATTGAAAATATCCTGTGAATTCATTCATTAAACGCATTTGTTAAATTCTGTACAATTTATTTTATCAACACATCTCTTTCCCAATTTAAGGAAATCTTGATTTGTCATTAGTAATGAATGATATAACAAAATTTGACGACTGTAGAAGGTATCCTTTTTGTAACTTATTTGATTATTGTATCATCAAAACTCTATGCATGTATAAGAAGACTATTTTGCATAAGGATACTATTTAAAGTACACTAGCCATGAACTGAATTTCTATTCTATCTTATTGAATATACTAAATGCTCTACAAGTACGCATTATAAGCACATAAGTTTAAGAAAAAATGTTAAAGTCAACTACAATATGAAGAAACGAAAACTCGGCAAACTTCAGGCTCTTCTCCAGATGCAAGATGTAAAATATAGAACATTCCTTAACCAGTGTTATCTCACTGAAAACTGAACGGCAGCCCGCAAATTGAATACTTGACAAAGTCTTCTGAAAAGCGGAGAAATAATTGTAAAATTAATGTTGATGTCATCACCAAATGAAAACAGCAAACTTCAGACTCTTCACCAGAAGCATAACCCTTAACCCAGTGTTACTTCGCTGAAGACTTAGCGGCGGCAACGGACGACGACTTTCGAAAGCTTTCCGGGGAAGAACGTTAATTTTTCACGTACCTAATTTAAGTTGCCGGATTTTTTTTTCATCTTGTATGAATAAATCCGTTTACATGCCTTTCGTATCTTATGTCGCTGAAGTTTTAACGAAAGGCCATCAAGTAACAGAAGACATCCTGACACTTCGTTCATCACCAAAAAAAACAGAGGCACATCTATTTTACGAAAAATGTATATGATACACTGCCGTTAAAGCTGCTGGGCGATATGCCAGTTCAAACAGCTTAAAGATTTTACATAGAACTATGTTGTCTCATCAATTGCAAACGGCTGCCGAAATTCGACTCGGAAGATCTCGAAGAACTTGAATGAAATTAGATGAAGAATGAAATTCTGAGTCAAAGTTCCAGACAAGAAAAAACAAAAATAGAAATGGAGTAATTCTAAAGATTTTCCATTAATACAATGGGTAATGTAATTTTTTAGTTAGTTATAATTTCATAGCAATTTTACTGTGCACAATCAGGTTTTATGTTTAGACCTTTTTTACATCTTATGATCTTCTGTAACAATAAAATATGCAGTAAAAAAAAACAAAAACAAAAAAAGCTTTAAAAAAAGCAAAAAAAAGAACAGAAAGAAAAATGAACAGAAAAAAAGAGTACAAAAAAAATCAATAAAAAACCAAAAAAAAAAGAATCAAAATAGTCAACTGCATACTGCAACACCACATTTTTTTAATTTATATAACGAATAGAATAAGATTTTTCACCAAGTCTGTTTACTTACTTTGTTTCATTTGTAACCGCTAATGGAGATGAAAACTAAGTTCTCAGTTGCGAAGTTTTGCTTGTAAAAATGATTGAGATCGCTTAGGTCTATTCTCAATCATCTATAAGCAAGCAATCACGAGGGCACATTTGTTTTCGAAAACACATTTATCAAAATCCTAATAATCTTTTTTTTTCTGATTGGTTGGTTTTATGTAAGCTTTATGGTTTTTTTTTTCATATTTGGACTTCGGTTTTATTATTCTGAGAATAAAGTATAGAATGAATAACTAGACTTCTTATGTTTATTTAAATTATCTTTTTTTACTCGCATTCATTTTTGACTTTTCAAGTGAGTGTCGAGTTAAGAAAATAAAATAACGCAGGGCAGCTTGTGGCGAGGCTGTTGGGGAGTAGCGACCCCACGTACCCGACGCTCTTTGTACGCGCCTATATTTTTCAAACACTTGGCGAAGGGCGAAAGTAGCAACCATTGTTTCTCGACCTGGCATGAACCCGAATAAGTCGCAAGAGGGTTATGCTCGAGGGTAGACGTGGAAACGTAAGTGGCGAATTGGCTATAAGCTCTAAGTGACACCTCTCTATCCTTAGCCTTTCGCATCGATGTTGCTCCTGGACCATTTTTATATGTCGATCTTAGGGGGAACATCTAGCGAAAGGCGAGTCACCGTCTACCAATATCATTTTCCAGATACATTTTCAAATTGGTAGACGTCCGGTAGTCTCAACTAATAATCCACATTGCTCGCTTCTGCATTCGGAATGCACACTGCGTGTCTGCGGCGCATGCCCATAGCTTGCGAGCACGTAATATTTATTTGTCTGTATTTATTGCGTTGTGCGCCGCAGAAGACACCCAGCGTGCATTCCTACATAAAAACATAACCCATACATAAAAATGGTCCAGGAGCAACATTGATGCGAAAGGCTAAGGATAGAGAGGTGTCACTGGACTTAGAGCATATAGCCAACTCGCCACTTACGTTTCCACATCTACCCTCGAGCATAACCCTCTTGCGACTTATTCGGGTTCATGCCAGGTCGAGAAACAATGGTTGCTACTTTCGCCCTTCGCCAACTGTGCGAAAAATATAGGCGCGTACAAAAAAACTGCACATGGTGTTCGTTGACCTTGAAAAACCTATGACTGCGTACCCCGAAAAGTTGAGAGGAAATCGTTTAGCGTGGTATGGGCGTGTGATGCGGAGGAGATGTTCACAGAAGGTAGTGGCGTTTTTAGAACCTTCGGCAGAGTCATCAACCTTCTGGGTATCTGTCTCTTCCATTAGCTCTAACGACTTGATACGGACCTAAGTACTCGTATTTTAATTTTAACTTCATTCCAACCCCAAATTGGGTTCTTTTGATGGCAACTAAATCCCTACTTATAAAATAAATAAATAAAAATAAAAATCGTTTATTTCAGACAACAGCGTTTGGTCCATATTTTGTTAGTTGAAATCGAATATTAAGTAAGTTTATGTTAGTATGTCATATTACAATACGGGCAATCACATTGGCTATAAATATCGAGATAGATTAATAATAATAATAAGATAAACAACCAATATAATTTAATGAAAACAATATACAACTAAAGCAACAAAACAAGAATAATGATAAAATGACAAATTACCTCACCCGGTTACACTACTTCTATTTATCCCTGACATCAGCATTAAATGAACGATAGCAGAGTCGTACCTGCCCGCTATGGTCTTCAGAATGGTGTTGGGGCTAGCCCGTAGTCGACGCAGCAAGGAAGCAGTTTTTTTGCGAATAATGGCGTAAAAGTCATCTGTCCTAGCCGTGGCAAACATGCCCGATGCACTGAAGTAGGGAGGCAGCCCCAACAACATTCTGAAACCATTATTATATTGGACCCGGTATGCATTGACGACCTTCTGCGTGTAGCTGGTCCATAGACTGCATGTGTAGTAGACTTGGCAGTATGCTTTAAATAGTGATATTTTTACTTGCTGACTACACCTTGCAAATCGCCGGACCAGCATGTTGCATCTGACCGCCATCGCCCTCCTCTCCCGTTCTATGTCCATATGGTCCTTAAGGTCGTCGGTTACGAAGTGCCCAAGATACTTGAAATGGTAGACCCTGTTCAGGTCCCTTCCGTTCAGTTTGAGGGGAGGCATAGGATCAGGGAGCCTGCCACCGACGGCCTTAAAAACCATATATTCGCTCTTTTTGACATTGACCCGGGGACTTGCCTCCAGCCATATTTGTTATTATTATTTTACTTAGTGCTCTCCTTTCATTTCTGATTAAGTTATTTTCTTTTCTTCGCGATATTCCAGCACTTACGTCGTCAAAATCTGCTTGTCTGCTGTTGCGTCTGGAGTCTTTCGGCATTGTAATATCTTCGATTCATATTCGTGATAATGATAATATCGTCTGATTTATTCGTCTTGATCGTCTTAAATCGTCTTCAACTTCATTTTTTCCGAGTCCTTGAGGGTAATCGTACAACGTGTGAAGAATGATATGTGTGTGAAGGACGTGAATGTGGAGCTGACGAAAGATAGAGACGAATGGACGAAGAAGCCGTACTGCGCCGACCCCAGATAATGAGATAAGGGCAAGAGGATGATGAAGAGATAGGGTTGTTGGAAAAATGATTCCGACCAGCACTTGTGTGTGATCCCAATAAGCGCGCCTACTGTGATGTAACTCTGGAATATTGTGACTGGCAATGTGTACTTCCAATTTTTGAAAAAATATAATTGTCATTGAGTTTCTTGGCGACTTCTCTTTTAGTAGCGTTTTCCGAATCGGTGGTAATTGTTTGACATGACATTCGTAAGTGCTTTTAAAGAGCCCAAATTGAATCGATATTTTGATTTTGACTTCGATTTTTGTTTTTACTTTTTTTTTCCTTACCTACATAACATTCACCAAGGTATGTCTACCACCACACGCTCAACAACCACGAAATGCAGAGTGGATACAACGTTCGCAGTCATTCCGGACACCGACTCGACCTTTGCATCCCAAGTCGACGATTTGGCAGTGGTAACTACGACTGCTCAACTGATCTCATACCGAGCTGACCAATCCGGCCGGTTGATTCGTCAACTCGATGGCTGGATTGTCCCCAGTGTTACCTAGCAATCGTTGATGGCCTCTAAAATCCATCCGTTTTCGCTTCCATACTGTTATCATTTTGAACGCTCAGCCACCCTTATTACCCTTCAACTTGCAGAGTTCTCGACTCTTCATTATATTTCTTATGTGCTTAACCCAACTTTTTCGACCGTTCTTACCTTCAGCAACGATCACGAAACGTTTAATCGATGACGGTGTTACACTTTGGTATGCGGCAATACTTGGTAGGTGGTTTATTAGGTATTTGTTACACTTTATTTGTTAATCTAAAATCGAGCATTTTTGCGAGAATGCAATTGCTACATGAATTATAGATTTTGAATTTTAATTCTATACACGCCACCCTAAGACACCTTTGCTACCTAAATATTTACATTTCCATGCAAAACACTTCATTCTTCAATGTAGGTAGTTGCAGTTATCGTGTTTTGGGTTTTCTGCAGTTAGTTTAGTTAATTAGTACTAGGTTTAGTTAGGTTGAATTAGTCTAATTAGGCTGCTTTAATTAGGTTTAAAATATTTATTTTTGTATATAAACTGTTTATTGCACATAAAATATATATTTATTTATTTTTAATTTTTATTTAATTAGTTTTATTAGACTGCTTTTATAATTAGGTAGAGAATATGTAGGTTTGTTCATTTATTTATATTTATTTATTTATATTAATTAGTTAAATTAGATTGCTTTTATAATTAAGTTCAGAATATGTAAGTTTGTTCATTTATTTATTTATTTTATTTTTGTATTAATTTATTTGAATAAATTGAATTGCGCTGTATGTAGTTGGTCTTTTTCAGACATGCATTATCCCCACATTCGCTTACACATTAAACGTAGTAACATTACACGTAGTAGGACCGTAGTGGGAGGTAACGCCGCTCGCGTCCGTGGGTTTACCATTGAGCGCGGACACATCACCACCGTGCGACGCCGCTACCATGAAACGACACGACGGCCTGCCGTTCCACGTTACCGTGTAGACAGCTACGGTGCACCGCGCCGGCTCACGGCACACTGCTCGGCAGTTTACGTTGCGCTGTTGCTAAATTCATGCGTATAAGTAAAAAAAAAGGTTGACTTTGGCATTATCACAATTTGATAAAGACGTGTTTTTATTTTCAATCCTTTACTGTTTTATTAGGCTACATCTGCAAAAGTAAACCTTAAAATATGACTTACTTCTTTTAATCGATTCACTCTACAAACATCTATTTTTAAATTTTAAATTTGTTAACAGGCAGTGGGTAACAGTATGCTTAGAGTAGGTTTTCGGTCACAAAATACGTCTCGAACGCATTTGCGTTAAAATGTCAAATACTATGATAACAGTTTGTTGCCGTTTCAATCCTCAATTGGCGCTGTTAATTTTTCCATAGTAATTGAGACGATTACGTGAATGCGTTCGAGACGTTTTTATATGCGAAAACTTACACTAGAGGCTCAGCTCCACTAAAACAGCGAAAGTTACCCGTTTTTTGCACTAAAACGTACGAACTCAGCGTAACTTAGCATTATCAATTACCGAGTGGGTGCGCCGCAAGCCAGCGTGGGGCGGCGCTAATCCGGTTTGATGTGTCCATGCTCATTTGCCCTACACGTGCCTCCTGGGTGGTGCTAAATGAGCGGTATCTATTGCTAAACTTTCCAGTAATGTGTTTTTATTGTGTCGCACAGATGACTTGGAGCGAAACTGGAAATTACCAAAGAAAGGAAGATGCGGCACACTTTCAACCATTGACGACTGTTACACCAACTCGACGCAATAAATGTGATGTCCAACGATACAACGCTGCATGTATTCATTACAAAGGTATTTATTCTTGACAAATTGTTGTTTACATTTTATCCTCTTTTTATGATATCTAATTGATCAGCTAGGTAATTAATTAAATAATGTAATTTGAAAAAAAAAAACATTCCTTTTAAGAATTCGTTGAAAAATTACTTTATTTAATAAATAAAATAGATCCAGGACTTTAGCATTTAAATATTGATACATTCGGTAGTAATGTTGCATAATAATAGTAGGTATAATATATGATCAACACGTAACCCCACATACGCTCCGGAGCCCCGACCGCAGTATACACTTAAGGTGCGTTTTCCACACCAAAAAAAAAGAGTTGAAACGAACGCATACCAGTAAATTAAAAAAGATTAGGTTACAGTTTCTCTGTTTCTTATCATGTAAACACAATAAACTGTATTTATTGTTTAAGGTCTTCGATGGAATCATACTTGGACACATCAATTGGCTATGAGGAAATTAAAAGGCAACAAAGGAACATCGCGTTCGGGATAAGGCCAACACTGTCACATTAACCATCAATGAGAAGGAAGAAGAGATTCGTCCAGCATCCATGCCTTAAGTGAGGGTTGTGCTGGCCTCATGTTTGTATTCGAAAAAGAGGACAGCTATGGGCTGCGAGTAGACCAAAACTATGTCTGTTAAAACTGAAATAAAAGTTTTTTATTATTTATTCACTTTTTATTATTTCTATCCTTTTATTAATCAATTCAATCTCTAAACAATCTAAAATACAACTTTTTTTATACGATAAGGAAGGTAAACGAGCAAGTAAGTCACCTAATGGCAAGTGATCACCACTGCCCATAGATAACCGCGACCCCAGAGGAATTGCAGTTGCGTTGCCTATTTTCTCGGCTGTCTTACTCTCCACACCGTAACACAACAGTAGAAGCGCTGCTGCTTAGCGGTAGGATTAGTGAGTAAAATGGTGGTAGCGAGGACGGGCGTTGCACAAGGTTCTACCACCCGTAACACATTTCAAAACCTAATCTTATAAATTAAAGGCAGATTTCTTTTTATTACCCTCTGCTCTGTTTGAAGGGAATCGGTTTAATACTATCAAATATGCTAATACCTACCCTATTCATAATATTTCGACTCCATGGGAGCTGATCAGAATACATAAAGTTTAAAATGTATAATGGGTTAAAATACATAATGGTTCAAAATATATTACGCAATTTTCTGTAAAACTATTAGCTACATGAACTTTTTTGATATCGTAATCTATACATTGGTTTAGGTTAGGTTAGGTTTGTTTTATAACAATCCTGTTAATTTGTAACTTTCTTAGAAAATCGCATTATATATTACAAGCGACCCGCCCCGGCTTCGCACGGTATATTGTGCATGTACTATACATATAAACCTTCCTCTTGAATCACTCTATCTATTAAAAAAAAACCGCATCAAAATCCGTTGTGTAGTTTTGAAGACATAAGCATACATCGGGACATGAGGACAGAAAAAGTGACTTTGTTTTATAATATGTAGTGATGATAAGCCATTATGTAATTTAACCCATTATACATTTTAAACTTTATGTATTTTAATACGTACCCCGACTCCATCTTTAATTGTCTTTGTTCCAAATTTACCAGAATCTCAAATAGACATATTTTCAATACAAAATACAATTAAATGTTTTAATGACGTTTATACATTAGTTACATCCATTATCTAAATTGTATAGTTATTGAAAAGTGCATAATTCATTAAAATACTGAATTCAATTCAGGCTGAAGGTGAAAATTCATTAGTTTTATAATTACCAAAATATAAAACATTGGTTACTAAAATGCTTTACCTTTTACCGAAAATAAGTTTCAAGTTAATTTGAGTCTTCAACATTTTGAGACGTAGTTGAATTGAAAATTAATGAAAACAAAATCAAGTCAATCTGAATTATAGTCTTATCAAGAGTCAGGTATTTTAAGAAGTAAGTAGGTGTAAATCATTTCAAATTTTAGACATTCTGAAACTAATCTGTTTTAACTTTGGGACATACTGGGAACATCGTGTCATGTGCAACACAGGAGCTGTCTGATATTTGGCTATAGTCGCTGCTCGCTGTGCTATGGTTTCATTTTTAGCTCCAATCGCAGTAGCAATAATAAAAAAGGTTAGAATTATTAAAACAAAAACAGGGTGGTAGAGGACCTCCGCGGGCCCCTCGGGGCCCGCGGCCCCCACGCGAAATACTAGTCTATATATATATAATTCAAAGGTGACTGACTGACTGACTGACTGACTGACATAGTGATCTATCAACGCACAGCCCAAACCACTGGACGGATCGGGCTGAAATTTGGCATGCAGGTGGATCTTATGACGTAGGCATCCGCTAAGAAAGGATTTTTGGAAATTCCCACGGGATAAGGAAAAAACGGGAATTATATATTCGATTCGGAGTGACGCTATCACAGTAACTATAATAAGTAGACTCTTCAAATTTGATACAAAAGTAGGTGATTACAAAACTAAGAAACTTATTTCAGGATTTTTGGAAATTCCCACGGGATAAGGAAAAAAACAGGATTTATATATTCAGTTTAACGAAATCCTATGAACTATAATTACTACACTTCAAATTTGGCATAGAAGTAGGTGATTATAATAGTAAAATAAAGTTCTAATGCTTTTTGGAAATTCCCACGGGATAAAAACGGGATTTATGTATTCAGTTCTACGGGATCGATTTTTCGTTTTACTGGTCGTATAAAATTGAAATTTGGCCTTCAATTTCCCTTGGGGAGTGTAGGGGAGCGCTACAAAAGGATTTCCCGAAATTCCCACGGGAACGGGAAAAACTGGACTTTTCGTTTTCTGGTTGCAGAAAGCTGAAATTCGGCATGTAGGTTGCTTCGGGAGTGTAGAGGAGCATTAAGAGAGTACTTTCCAAAATTCCCACGGGAACGGGAAAAAAACAGGATTTTACGTTTTACTGGTCGTAGAAAGCTGAAATTTGGCAAGTGGGTTCCTTGGGGAGTGTAGGGGAGCATTATGAGATAATTTCCCAAAATTCTTCTTCTTCGTTCCCGTAAGATATTCGGGAAATGCTTTATTTGGCGAAATTCTTACGGAAACGGGAAAAACGAAAAGCGGGGGAAAGTTGAAATTTGTCACGTAGGTTTATTCGGGAGTGTAGGGGAACACTAAGAAAGGATTTTCCGAAACGCCCACAGGGACGGGAAAAAACCGGATTTTACGTTTCCAGACGAAACAGCGGAAGAAAGAGACTTAACATTTATAACGTGTGTTTCTTTAAAGGCTTTAAGTGTACTCCGAAAGCACTCCCCAAAATTTCCACGGGAACGGGAAAAAACTTATTTTTTCATTTTACATCTTAGCGCGTACGATGTCGCGGGCAAAAGCTATTTAGGATGTATTTTAGGACAGGATGTATAAGGTTAGGTTAGGTTTGTTTTATAAAAATCCTGCAATATTTACAGGTTCAGAAAAATTAAGGCATCGGGGCAATGCGGGGGCTGGCTTGCATGCTTGCTTGAGTCCTTGCTTTGCATGCTTGATTGCATACTTGCTTTCATGCATGCTTGCATGCTTGCTTGCATGGGTGCTTACTTGCATGCATGCTTGCTTGCACGCTTGCTTGCATGCATGCTTGCATGCTTGCTTGCATGGGTGCTTACTTGCATGCATGCTTGCTTGCACACTTGCTTGCATGCTTGCTTGCCTGCTTGCATGCCTGCTTGCATGCATGCTTGCATGCTTGCTTGCATGGGTGCTTACTTGCATGCATGCTTGCTTGCACGCTTGCTTGCATGCTTGCTTGCCTGCTTGCATGCCTGCTTGCATGCCTGCTTGCATGCCTGCTTGCATACTTACATGCTTGAATGCCTGCTTGCATGCCTGCTTGCATGCCTGCTTGCATACTTACATGCTTGAAGGCTTGCATGCCTGCTTGCATACTTGCATGTATGCTTGAAAGCTTGCAGGTTTGGTTGCTCGCTTGCTTAATTGCTAGGTTCTTTGAAATGCTCATGGTTCACGCGTGCGAAGCCGCGGGCAAAAGCTAGTGAATAAGATAAAAATGAAAATAATAATATTTGCGAATGGAACTAAAGAGCCGCAGCCTCACATCCAAAGAGCCGCATGTGGCTCGCGAGCCGCAGGTTGCCGACCCCTGACCTAACCTAACCTATTGTAGAGTGCTACGGGATGGCCATTTCAAACCTACTGAGAAAATAAAGGTTTCAGAGAAATAACAATACAATACAATACACAAATCACGTCTTTATTCCTTACGGGGTAGACAGAGCCTAAGGGCAAGACCTACAGGCCACATTTAGCAAGAGTGTGGGGCTAGGTATAGATGGAAAATGGAATCAAAATAGTAATGGGTTGCTAGCCGCATCGCCTATAACATGATTCCTATGATTTTCCTATGATGGCCTTTTACCATCTGCGCGGGAAGAGAAGCAACTGGTACATTCTATGTTTTTCTTTGCTCCCAGACCAGCATGAAAGAATCAGAATCAGAATCAGAAGATAAATAGAGAAATAACCTAATCTAACAATTTCATTTTATGTACAAGCATTTTTGCTGACTGTACTGCATTGTCATCCGTCTTACATAAGTGAACCAAATTTCGAGTCAATCGGACCAATCGTTGAGATTTCCCTCCTGCGGAGACGGTCCTGGCTGACGGACCACCAGAATTTTACTACCAGATAATTGTGTTGTCATCTGACTTACGCAAGCATGCAAAATTTCGGCTCATTCGGATGAAGATATCTGCTACAAAATTGAGTCGCAAGATTCCACCCGGACAAACACACTTACCTACTTACATACATTGCAAGTTAATAAGAATAAGAATAAGAAAAGCGGATGGATGAAAGTAGACTAACTAAACAGATCTATATGGGGAGTGTGAATGGTTACGTTGGGAGGGGAAGGCCTAGACGGACGTTCCGAGACCAAATAGGAGACGTTTTGGAAAAAGGTCAGGTCAGGAGTACCCGAAACCGACGAGCATGAATGAAGAGATTGATGACTGTGGATGCAGCGAAAGAAATATGTCAGGATCGTAGCAAGTGGAATAAAGTACCTAGTCTCTGCCTACCCCTGTGGGAAAGAGGCGTGACGGTATGTATGTATGTATAAGAAAAACTTTATTTCACCACAGAAGTTACAAAGTGCTTAGCATTTTACAAAGAACACATTGTTACATAGAGATAGGTAGATGACATTATATGCGGCAAGTGAAACAGCGGCCTTCGCACTAGACTCTGGCTCTGTATCGCGAGTGCCAAGTGAAGTGCTCAAAACACGAGAATAATTAGAAAGTGTGTGTAATAATGGTAATGTGTCGAAAGGTCCTCGAGTGGAGACCACGTACCGGCAAGCGCAGCGTAGGACGTCCACCGACAAGGTGGACCGATGACCTCATTAGGATCGGAGGATCGCGCTGGATGCAAGCCAGTTCCAACCGGTCTTATTGGAGGTCTAAAGGAGAGGCCTATGTCCAGGAACTTGTAATGGCTGAGATGATGTGTAATAATATACAGCTTGTAAAAAAACCAGTGTGTCATGGGTACACACATAAATTTTACCCATGGAATAACTAGGTGTGCCATGGGGAATTTAAACTAAACGTCTCAACCAGTTGACTGGTGTAGCTGTGCCGTGGGTCAGACACTTCAAACTTTTATGTACTAACGCTTACCCAGATCTGTGTTTAGCCGTTACGCTATCACTGACAAACGCCCCGTATCAGGTATCAATGGGAGATAACGTTATCAGATATGTGAATCATTCCAAACAGCTACGCGCCACGTTTGGCACATTTTTCGTACATTTGAATTGATATTTAACAGTGAAAATAAGAATTCGATGCAAAAATTGAAATTTCGAAGTTGTACATCGACGACCGTTCGACATATTGATAATTGTGTGATCTGCCTTAAATTGCGTAAAGTCTTGTGATTGTTTCTACTTGTTATTATAACAAACGGTATTGTGTACCTTTGTGAACTATCGTGTTGGTTTCTTTGGTAGTAGGACGTTTGATTAATTTAAACTCAAAATAAAATGTGTTGTGTTTAGATGAAATGCCAAAATGAGTGCTAAAGATAGTGAAAAGAAGTCGAAGGATAGAGAGTGTTACTTCTGCAGTGATCTATTCGAATTAGGGCAGTTGCAGGTATGTAAAATCGATGGTATTTTACTGAATACATATATTCCTTACGGGGCAGACAGAGCCTAAGGTAACAAGACCTAAAGACTACGTTTAGCATGATTACAATACAATGCAATACAATAACTCTTTATTGAACACCACATATAACAACGAAACCGAAAAAAGGTATACAGAATATTACAAGGTAACAATAGGCGGCCTTAGCGCTACAGAGCGATCTCTATCAGGCAACCATAATGGACTGGAGAACAGAACAGATCTGATTCTGATTCTGATTTCTGATCCGATGATTGTGGGCCGCATCGCCTATAAAAGTCATGATTGCTATGCCCATTCCCTCGATGGACATTTACCATCTGTGCGGGAAGAGAAGCAACTGGTACATTATATGTTTTTTCTTTACTCCTAGCTAGGGCGTATAGGGTGTAAAGGGAATCAAAACAATCGATATACAGTGGAGGCATTAATGTCGGTTCAGTCGTCATGACAAATATATGTGTCACCGGCCTTGTTGTTTGTGGCTTAAAGATGTATAGATGTTTTTGACGTTTTAGTAATGTACATATATTTTTTACTAGCTTCTGCCCGCGCCTTCGTCTGCGTAGAATTATACATAAAAACCTTTCTCTTGAATCACTCTATCTATTAAAAAAACCGCATCAAAATCCGTTGCGTAGTTAGTTTTGACGATATAAGCATACATGGGGACATAGGGACACGGGGACAGAGAAAGCGCCTTTGTTTTATGCTATGTAGTGATGATTCATAGGCTTTGTAAAAAAAGAAGAAAGAAAGAAGAAAATTATTTTGCGAGACACACAATGTAAGAATACACATTTTTGTAGAAAAGAAACAAAAAGCACAGACATGAAAAATAGATCATCAGTTAAGTTATGTTAGGGTTAGGTTTATTTTATAACTTTCTTGAAAAGTCAATGGTTTCAGTGCAAAGTCAGTTTAATCAACAATCATTCGACCAACAATTACATTAGACCGATAAAGACCCGACCGTTAGTAAGTACATACATACATACATAAATCACGTCTCTATCCCTTACGGGGTAGACCGTTTGTATCCTCACAATTCATATAATCATCCTGTTCTTTCTGGCGATATTCACCAGACATATCGAAACTGTATAGATACTATAATTCCGATATTTATGTTATGGCGACTACAAAAAAGAGTTTGCATGATTTGTTATCTTTCCGACCTTCCGAGAACTGTTAGGTAGTTAGTATAGCTACTTTCAATGATTAATTTATACTTATATCTATTGCATGTTCACAACGAAAATACATATTCCGAGAAATAATAAGGGCGTGTCTCCATATAAGCCAAGGAAAATATAAACTATCGTGAAGTTTGTCTCTATTCTCTAATACTCTCATCAACATCATCATCATCAGCCTATGTTAGTCCACTGCTGGACATAGGCCTCCCCTAATGAGCGCCATAGCGCCCTGTCTTTAGCTTGACGCATCCAGCATCTGCCTGCAGTCTTTCGCAGATCGTCATCCCACCTGGCCGGAGGGCGTCTATTACTCTATTGTCATTTAACTATTTTGGGTTTTTCTTACTCAGAATCGGTTACCCAATCGATTCTTATACCCTACAAGAAAAAACGTCTCCCAAAACGTCCATTGCAGTACGTCGCTTTTTTATATGTATGGAACGTGACGTACAGAAGAAAAAAAATCCATATAAGCTCCAGTGTCTTTGGCTTCTAGATAGGTAAGCGTTGCCAGATTATGGAATTGTTCCCCGTTTAGTGGATATCTACGATTTTCGAAATTCCCCGAATTTAGAATTTACCCCAATGCGCCCTAGTAAAATCTGGGAGTCATGTTTTCTTTTATGAGAATCGACAGGGTACACGGTTCCGAGTAAGAAACACCCAAAATAGCTAAATTCTGGAAAAAAATATGTAGACTTTTTTTTGGAAAACTCTCAGTAACACATTGCTCCCCCTGATCCGACATTTGTCGAAGTATTACGGTAGGCATAATGTAACGTGTGACTACGGCTGTCCAACCTTGAATATTGTGTGTCTACACATTGATCATTATGTGCTACTAGCTTCTGCCCGCGACTTCGTCTGCGTAGAATTATACATAAAAACCTTCCTCTTGAATCACTCTATCTATTAAAAAAAACCGCATCAAAATCCGTTGTGTAGTTTTGAAGATATAAGCATACATAGGGACATAGAAAGCGACTATGTTTTATACTATGTAGTGATAGTAACTTTGTTTAATACAGTGTTCTGACAATCTTGGTTTAATACTTTTTCGGCGTCGCTTTTTGTCGTAGTTGGATTTTTATTTTTTACTTTATTTGACTGACAGGCTCATCTAAAGCTATGCGGGAGTATACTCGAGCAGTGTCCACTGCGCTGCGGCGCTTGGATCCAGAGGAAGCACAAAGATACTCACGTCAAGGACTGTCCTAAGATGGAAAAGGTAACACACACAAGTACGCTCATATGTGTCTCACACACTTTGGGCATGTTGTCATAGCCAAACGAGTAAAAACTGATAGTGCCTAAATATTTTGTTGAATCAGGCGTCACTTTGGGCTTTGCTTTACGTTTTCGAATCAGTACGACGTTGGTCTGCAGTTAACAGTTGTGCTCATTAAACTTTGATAATGATCTCGTAGAGGGATCGAAATGCGTCAGTGTTTGTGTGGTGGGATAGTTAATTTTGTGGGATTTATATGTGTTTTGTTAGCAGTAGTGGGGGGAGGGTTGCATGAAATATATTTCACACAGGCTTGGTTATCTTGCACGTGAGTAGCGGAGTAGCAAGGCAACATTTTATGTTCATTAATAGTGCCTAAGTTACCCAAAATTTACATATTTTCAGAGCCGCAACGCTTCCTCGCCCACCCATGCGCGAATGTCGGACCCCACGCCCCCGGAAGCCCCCAAAAACCACACGTGGTCCCCCCGGGCGGTGCCCCTGGATGACTGCGTCACGTATCTTGAGAAGGAAGTCGCAAACATCAAGTAAGTCTTAATAGAAGCCTCTCAGCGGCGTAACTACAACGTCTGGGGCCCTTGGCAAATTCGTCAGATGGGCCTCCGTCCTCAATGTAAAGAAGTGCACCAGCGTCCCTTCTGTGCTCTAAACCAAGCCAGTTCGGGGCCCCGTAGAGCTAGGGGCCCGTGGCATTTTGCCACTCCTGCCACCCTATAGTTACGTCACTGAAGTATTTTGCTCACTGTACTTGCGTTGCCATTTATCCTTAAAGCCATTCAATTCCAACTCAGTTCAGGTTTTAGCTGTCAGTTTTAGTATAGATCTGACAGCGAGCAAAACTAAACTGAATTGCGCTCATCCCTCCCCCCCCGATTTCAGATTAGTACTAACCGAAGAAGTCAACCAACGCGACGTCCAAGCCTCCGAGTACGAAACTCTGCGCTCTAAGCTGATCATAGTTGAGGAGAGGAGTCAGCACTTCCTCTCGACCCTGGTGTCGCTCCGAGCTGCTGTCGATGACGAGGCGGAGCGCGCTGCCAACTGGGCCGCTCAGTTCAAGCATGACCTCGCCAATGTGCAGCTGGCTTTGCAGGTACAGAGATAAGACAATAGTTTAAATAAGACTTTACAGATGCCTGTTTGCATTGACTGGTGTCATAGCAATGGCAAAAGCCGGACAAGTGCGAATCGAACTCTGAACTCGCGCACCGAGGGTTCTGTACAAATTCGGCACTACGCGTAAATTTATCCAATTTATTCCACTACTAACTCATTCTGACTTCCACCCCGGTGTCTTACATACTCCAGGAGCTGCAGAGCCAGCAGCTGACGACGGCGATGCGGCTCGAGAGCACCGTCAGCAGCCTGCTCCACGAGCAACGTGAGAGGGAGCTGCTGGAGACAGCTCTGACGCAGCATGACAGCAGGATCCGTGCTGTCAATAAACTAGGTCAGGTTTAGAGCAACGTATCGCATGTGGGACTTCCCAGGTCGTCTCTGATAGTCTTACAGTGAAGTTGCTACACTGCATATAAGCGATGTTTAACATACAATACAAAATAATGAGTCTGTGCACTACCTACTGATTTGTTGGGAATCGGTGCCTTTTAGAGCAGAGAATTTAAAAAAATCACGCTTTCTAGTTAGACGTTTTGTAATTTATCCAGCTTATTTAGCTACAATATTTAGCTACAATATCCTAATGCCAAAATCGTTAAAACCTTTGACATGAGTAACGAAAAACCCTTTTTCACACCTCTCATTCAGAAAAGTCAGCTTTGCTCCCTGTCGAGAGGGATCAAAGTGCGACTTTTCTGTTCAAGGCTTTTCTAAGTGCTAAGTGTAAAACCACGCCATTTTCTATGCTCTTACATTATATTTAGAATTCTTTTTAAAGTTTTTTTGATATTCGGTGTAAAAAGTTGTATGAGCCACTCGGGAGCAAAATTATTTTCATCTTGGGCGTTAACAATTGAATCCCTCTTTACGCTCTGGATTTTGCTCCCTTGTGACACAAATAACTATTGTGTGCCTATAAAATTTGAGGGTTGCCCTCGATTACTTGGACACTGTCATCATTATTTAGTGATAATAAGGCTACAATATCGAATATAGAACGTGCATATTTTTAAGTCTGTTAAAAATACCTTCTCTTTTTACAGAGGATGTGATTGAATACATAAAGCAGACGGTAGAAGAAGAACGTGCGCGCAACGCAGAGAGCCGCGCAGCGCTGGAGCAGGAGCTGGTAGAGGCACGACGGTCTTCCGAACAGCTGAGTCAGTTAGCGGCCGTGCGAGTACAATTGCAGAGCACAGCCAACGACAGGCCGGTGAGTTGACGCTGGCTTGCAAGGGTTCTGCGCAGATTGATAACTTTGCAAGGGGACTTGATGTTACGGAATCGCTTGGGTTGCGTTTTTTATACGTCTAGGCAAATGAGCAAATAGGTCACGTGATAGTAAGTGACCACCACCATCCATGGACACCTGCAACACAGGAGGGTTGCACATGCGTTGCCAGCTTAGAGGGCTAAGATAGAATAACTCATATGCCAATAATTTCAAAGGTCTTACTCTAGCCATCTATCTGTCTTTTGGAAGGTTGCTGATCTTATAAAGGACATATTTCAGGAGTACGATCGCCTAGCAATCCTGGAGTTGGCCACAACAGAAGCGCGTGCAGAAGCTTCCGAGCACGCGGCGCGCGTCGACGTGGTTGCGCGTGACCTGCGCGCTCTGACCAAATCTTACTCGAAGATGAGGAGCGAACTGGCGGACTTCCAGGCCAGAATTGGCTTTGAGAGGGCCGAGTTTGGGAGTGACGATGGTAAGTTTAATGAAGGTCTGCCTTGAATTTATTTTGAGGTAGTATAGAATAATGGCTAATAGCACTTAATTGTAGATCAAGGTAAAGAGTGTCATTTGTTAAAGATAAGGTGGAGGATAGAAGCTTATCTGATTTAATTGAAAAGTACAACACATACCTTTGCCAAATATCTATACATGACAGCCACAGGACCTCAGCACTGAGGATCAAATCTGAAATACGAAGCTCGTATAATACTGTCCCTTTCGATATCCTATTAATGGCTATTAGTATGAGAGGAACAGCACAATACGAACCTCGATATTGGAGTTCTGGTAACGTGTTTACGTCAACGTTTAAACACATCTGGTGCGTTTCGAAACACACATGTCGAATATTAGGTACAAAAAAATACTAGATCGAATAGATTGAAGACCATGTTCCTCAAGTTACTTAGTGAGAACTATGGTACATCAAACCCAATAAAATTTCAGAAATGATTGCGTCTAATTCTAATGGAACTCTGTGCATGTTCAGGACACCTAATCTGGCGCATCGACGACTTCACAGCGAGGATGAAGGAGGCTAAGGAGAGTGACTCTGTGCTCACCAGCCCGCTGTTCCGGACCAGCAAATATGGTTACACGCTTAAGGTAACACAATCATCGTTTAACTCTGCATGTTTGACGTACAGTTTCTTAAGTCGGTACCTAGCATAGAGATATACTATTTTAGAAGAGGGTCCTTAGAGGGTGGGTACAGGACAGGACACTGATAAAGCTAAGATATCTTCTAATCAAAATATATTTCAGTATACGAGTGTACACAAGTGTCTGACGTCACGGGCAAGGGGCAACTGGCAAGCCAGACCACGAACCGCAGGTATATCATGTCGATATACCTAACTAGGTGTTCCTATGTCCCTACACTATGATTAACTAATAACTACTTGTTGTTGAAGCATGTCAAAGAAAAACAAAAAAAAAATGTCTTGGGACAAATTACACCAACTGACCCAGCCCCAAACTAAGCAAAGCTTGTACTATGGATAAACATACTTATATAATGTAGATAAATACATACTTAAATACATACAAACAACATCTATGACTCGGGCACAAACATCGTACAACTGTCTGCCCCTACAGGGATTCGAACCCAGGACCTCTAGCTTCATAGTCAGGGTCACTAACCACGAGGCTATCTGGTCGTCAAGAAGCATTACTCCTTTCAAAAGAGTATCACTAAGTTCACAGAGTCACAGCGTGTATTACGTCGCTCTCTTGCGTTGCACTATTACTGAGTAATGTTCTTTATCTATGGTCCCTAGTCTAAGAATCATTTTGGATACTTATTTATCAGTTTGTAATAAATATTGCTTGAGCACTGTGACATTTGTCAAAAACCGAGGACAATTTTGTAAAGAGAGGCTAGCTGATCCTTAATGTCCGGTCACACCAGCGCGTAAAAGACGTCGACGGTGCGTTCACGCAACAAAATGTATGAAGAACTAGAGATGGGCCGAGTACTCGTTTGATACTCGGTACTCTGCGTACTCGGCGGGTTTTTTGATACTCGTACTCGGCCGAATAACTCGGTTATTAGATAACGAGTAACGAGTATACATACTTTGTTTAAGAAAAGCAATATATTTATATTCATTTACTATGACGCGCAACGTGACGTGTTTGTTTGCAAACAATCAAGTGACTAGTAGTTGAAAGGCGTGGGCGGGGTGAGGGGTGTATCAACGCAAGCCGACGTCTTGACCGGCGCAAACCTGTTTGTACTTGTTTACGCGCACGAAATGCGAATTTGATTGAACCGAGTTACTCGGCCGAGTACTCGGTTGAAAAAAAATTGAGCCGAGTAAAATTCGGTACTCGTTACTCGGCAAAAGTGTTACTCGGCGCATCTCTAGAAGAAACGGTGAAAACGTGACTCATGCGACACGTCACTGCGTATACGCAGCGGTGCGGTCGAACCTTTAATACATGCCAGCAAAAATAAACCTTTTTCATCTGTTGATAGGCGGAGCTGAATCTGAACGGCATCGGCAAATGGAAGGGGAGGCACATAACGTGCACCATCCGCCTGGTGGGGGGCCCGTACGACGCGCTCCTGGAGTGGCCGTGCGACATCCCCGTCAACATCGTGCTGAGGGATCAGCCAAACAACCGGAGCCAGGTACAGGACCCTTTCACATAAAACGTTAGTGACATACATACATACATCACGTCTTCATCCCTTACGGGGTAGACAGAGACCAAGGTAACAAAACCTTAAGGCCATGCTTAGCTTGATTAAGGGCGTACCTATAGGTGGAAAAGTAAATCAAAATAGTTAGTTCCCACGTGGCCCATGCGGATTGGGAACTTCACACAGACCATTGAATTGCTTCGCAGATGTATGCAGGTTTCCTCGCAGGCTTTCTTAGAAATGCGAGCCACGAGGCCACACGTCAATTCACTAAGCTACCACGGCTTTTTTACCAATACATCTCTTTTATTCTGATAATAGCCAGGATTTTTTCCAATTTCTCAGGCCATGGACATCGTAAAATCCCTCCAGGTTCGTCGTAAGTCGTCGTCCAAGCGTCACGACTACGACTCCACAGACGAGAAGACCAGGTCTACTGAAACCCTGGACAAGTCGGTGACGCAGCTGAAACGGCAGTACGTCTTCATCCCGCACACAAGTTTGGACAAGTTCGAATACGTCAAAGGGAACGTGGTGTTCTTCGAATTTATTGTCACCCAGTAGTATGCAAATCGGGCAGAAATGGGACGTGGTTCCACAATAAAATTGTCAGTGATATGTGACAATTCGAATCGCAACAATAATAAAAAATATATATTTCCGACCAACATGGTTCATTGAGTACTAGCTTCTGCCCGCGACTTGGTCCGCGTAGAATTATACTTACATTAGGCAGCTGCGACCTTTGACATGTTTATCGCTATCCCACGGGAACTCTTTAATTTACCGGGATTAAAAGTATCTAAAATATTTACCAGGGATACAAGGCACCACCACGCAAAATTTCATTTAAATCGGTCCAACGGTTTCGGAGATTAGCGAACACAGACAGGTAAATGAACACATCCATACATACATACAGACAAAAATTTAAAAATCTGGAGATTTTCGATGTATCTGATGGGGATAGAAACATAATACAAATTCATTTCCTGTTAATATTGTACTACCTACTAGCTTCTGCCCACGACTTCGTCCGCGTAGAATTAGCAATTGACATGTTTATCGCTATCCCGCGGGAACTATGCAAGTTTCCGGGATAAAAGTAGCCTATAACCTGGCCCACTTTTTTCCACATTCTCCCACCAGATTATTAAAGTTTGCATCAAAATCCGTTCAGCCGTTTTCACGTGACAGACAAAAATTCTAAAAGCTGTTGGAAAGTGTGCTGTTATTGATTCTAAGTATCCCCAGCCAATTTTTTTTAAAATATCTTCCATGTACAGACTTTGGAGCCTTTTCAGCTTTATTATATCTATAGATTGTCATGACATTTTTATTTTTAATTAAACGAATTATTCCGTTATTTAATTTTTACTAATTGTGTACTTTTTATTTTTTATTTACCCCATGAAAATGTTGAGAATAGTTAGAACTTTGTCATTACAAAATAATTAGTAACGTTAAAATTACTTTAACTTGTGTACTTAATAATTGTACTTCAAAGTGTATTATGACACAGTACTAAAGTGGAAACCATTTGGATAATAGAAAACGGTACCTTTTCACAGTAAAGTAGATAACTTATTAAATAACCAGAGTACTATGACAATTTGAACCAGGAGATTTCAAGGCACTACCACTACGCCCAATCACCCAATTCATGAATGAGGTAAAAGCGATGGAATAGTGCGAAGGAGGGTTTACACAAAAGATCCACGAATGGGTCGAAGTGTATCCGTAGGGACCCCTAGACTAAGATAAGATAAGACTATGACAATTGGGTTAAAAAACAAACAGTTATTTACGTCATTTTATTTATTAAATAAATAAGTATAATAACTATAGAATTATATAGGTAAATAGAAAGATACATCTTTACTTAGTTCGTATGTCACTCAACGTCCCAAATCATGGGAAACTTAAAACTAGCACAGACATAAATGCATTTTTAAATATATATATATATTCCATATTATTATTTTATTATAAAACGGGATTTGAAACCTTTAATACACAAGTTCCAAAATACCGAGTTAATTATCATTTTAAACATCAATTCCAATATTCAGGGTAGAATAAACAATTGTAGAATAAAAGATTTTCGCCCATGCCCAGACCAGCTTGGAAGTATTAGTAGCATTTGTTTTATCTTCGCATATATCATTGTGCTCTTAAATGCGTTCAGAAACAGTAGGAAATAACCAGCATTATAACACCCTTAAAAAATCTATACTGTAATAACATTACAGTACAAAAATCTGTACTGTAATAACATTAAAGTACACATTTTATCTACTACGACACACAAGAAAATACTTACGTAAATCACGTCTTTATCCCTTACGGGGTAGACAGAAGCTAGTATTATTGATGGTAATAATGCTGGTCATTTCCCTACTGCTTCTGAATTTATCTTGAGAGTACTTATGATATGTGTGTACATAAAGTAATGTATGCAACTGTACATAGGGCTAAAAACACACACGTGTTTTAAGGACCCTCATTATGTAACGGTTGCATAAAATACTATTACAGACGCCCCTGAAGGCAATTTCAAACCCATAAGAGTGAGACAGCAATACAAACCTAAATAGTTGGGTCAGACGTTCGGGTCAGGGGTGTTACGAATATTCGCATTCGCATCCGTAAATGCGGAATATTCGCATTAATTCAGACATCTGCATCCGCACCAATCAATGCGGAGTTTTTACGGATGCAGATTCACATCAACAAGACTCGACAAGTAACTACATGTTAAGAAAGTGGGCGGAGCCAGAGTGGCACGTGCTTCGCGTTTGTTTACATAAATACTATTATGCACTAATAAGTATTATTATGCATTTAAAATTTAAATGATTATCCTTTTAAAATCCCAAAATCCGCATCCGCATCCGCATCACATCCGGATCCGCATCAAATCCGCATCCGCGGATGTGAACTTCTAATAATCCGCATCCGCATCTGCATCCGCGGATGTCTAAATTTTTGCATCCGTAACAACCCTGGTTCGGGTCAACTATTTCGTTAGAAATAAATAAATATAGAATGAATGGCTTGAGTTTAAAGCAGCGATTTGTACTGCACCAGGAATTCCTCTTCGTCCACCAGCGAGGTGTCCAGATGGTCGTCTTCCTCAGCGTGGATGGCGGTCGTAAGTCGGCTCAGGGCCTGTTCGCGAGCATGCTTCCTGGAAATTTTAAACACAATTAGCAAATGGCTTAAATTGATAAGTAATCGACTTTCAAGTTGATAAGCAATTGACTTTCTAGTTGATAAGCAATTGACTTTCAAGTTGATAAGCAGTTGACTTTCAAGTTGATAAGCAATTGCCTTTCAAGTTGATAAGCAATTGACTTTAAGTTGATTAGCAATTGACTTTCAAGTAGATAAGCAATTGACTTTCTAATTGATAAGCAATTGACTTTCAATTTGATAAGCAACTAACTTTCAAGTTGATAAGCAATTAAAAAAAAGAAACTTTATTTAGCAAATAGGCCGCCAAAGGCTTTTTTGCGCGTCTTTTTTGAAACTACAAGAATGCGCCGCAAGAAACTTGGCAGGAAGAAATTGACTTTCAATATGAGAAGTAACTTTCGCAAAAAACTAGGAAGAAGTCGTGAAAATTTACTTACTTTTTCTCTTTCAAACGCTTCTTGTCCTTCTTTTTGGAGGAGTCCGTGCTTGTGGACGGATTCGCTGCGTCCACGGCTAGAACAATAGTAGGTACATTATACATACATCACGTCTTTATCCCTTACAGGGTAGACAGAGCCCAAGGTAATAGGACCTAAATGTCACGTTTAGCATGATAGATTAGGGCGTACCTATAAATGGAAAGGGGAATCAAAATAGTGATGGGTTGCGAGCCGCATCGCTTATAACATGATTCCTATGCCCACTCCCTCGATGGGCTTTTACCATCTGCGCGGGAAGAGAAGCAACTGATACATTCTGTTATGGTGTTGTTTTGATAATATATTCTGCAATAATTATTTACGTTGCGACTCTAGGCAATTACGACCTTCGACATGCTTATCGCTATCCCGCGGGAAATATGAAATTTTCCAGGATAAAAAGTAGTCTGTACGTTAATCTAAGGTACCAGCTATCTCCGTTCCAAATTCTATCCAAATCCGTCCAGCCGTTTGCGCGTGAAGAAGTAACAAACATTCACACACACTCACAAACTTTCGCCTTTGAGTAAGTAAGTACATGCTTTAATGTACAAATTTAAAGAAACATATATAATTTACAACAAAATAAAAATAACATTAATATATGCACAAATGCGAACTTCACTACATAGTATAAAATAAAGTCGCTTTCTCTGTCCCTATGTCCCTATGTATGCTTATATCTTCAAAACTACACAACGGATTTTGATGCGGTTTTTTTTAATAGATAGTGATTCAAGAGGAAGGTTTTCTATACTAATATTATAAAGGGGATAAATTTGATTGTTTGTTTGTTTGTTTGCATTGAATAGGCTCCGAAACTACTGGACCGATTTCAAAAATTCTTTTGCCGTTAGAAAGCTACATTATCAATCTATCACTGAGTGACATAGGCTACTTTTTACCGCAGGAAAATACCTTTTCCTACGGGAAAATTAATTTATCGCGGGCGAAGCTGCGGACGGAAGGCTAGTTATGAATAATTCTACGCAGACGAAGTCGCGGGCAGAAGCTAGTATCCATATAAGGATCTTGTGGCGAATTAAATAGTCTTATCCATATATAAGGGACCGTGTAGATTATGTGGGCGCGGCAGTACGGCTCCCGCCATCTAGCGGCGTATTACGTTATACTTTGTGTATAACTCGTTTTTGACGTGACAACGTCTTATAAATTGGTTTGCCGGGTGACACTTCAAGAAACTGCGTTACGCTCCGCTCACGTTATGCGCTCACAATGAGAGCGAGTGAGAGGCATGGTTAGCCCGCCTAAGAGCGAGAGAGACAGACTTAAAAAGTGAAAGGCACGCGTCCCTTCCACTCGAGCACAGTTAGCCCGCCTAAGAGCGAGAGAGACAGAGCGAGAGAGAGAGAGTGAGAGAGATAGGCATACACACCGGTTCATGTCTTGCGCTTCTTCCTACTATACGAATGAATATTCACATTAAAATTATTTTACCACTCAAAGTCGTTGTCACGTAAAACTTTCGCCCGTATTTTTTAAATTAAGCAACACACTGACCGTCCTCAGGCTTGACGCCGGCGACGAGCAGGTCCACGGCGCCGCTGACGTGGTTGCGGGAACGTTTCAGGGCCGCCTTGGCCTCTTCAGCCGCATACCCCATCGCCTCCAGCTAATAACATTAAAGTAAAAAAATATATTAGTACTTACATAGGGGGCGTTCAAGTATTACGTAAGCGTTTGAGGGGGGCGGGGGGGCGGGGAGGGTCTTTGCTTTGCTTATTTTTGATGACATGGTTGGGGGGTCGGTATGATGATTACGTCAGCAGTTTCGATTTGAACTGCTGCTCACGAATCAATAAAAAACAGAATCCATCAAAAGAAAAATGCATATAGGTACCAATGATTAGTACGTAAGCATGGGAGGGGGGGGGGGGGTAAGAGGTTTGCTTACTTTTGCTGACAAGGGGAAGGGGGGGGGGGGGGGTAAATAACTGTAAAAAATCTGCTTACGTAATACTTGAATGGCCCCTTACTGGTCTGGGAGCAAGGAACTAATATAGCATGTACCAGTTGCTTCTCTGCCCAGGAAAATATTAGGAAAAAATTAAAACCCCCTACGCGTTAATCGTTTTGGATCATCAGATAAATACATAAATAAATCACATCTTTCACTTTTACGGGGTAGACAGAGCCTAGGTAACAAGACCTAAAAGCCATGTTTAGCATAATTGTGGGCATATAGGTGGAAAGGATGCTTCGCATACAACATGATTCCTAAGATTTTCACCCATGCCCTCGATAGGCTTTTACCATCTGCGCGGGAAGAGAAGCAACAGGGACATCCTATGTTTATTCTTTAGAATACGTAGCAGATATCAATTTAGCCACGGATGCACTAGGGGACATGTCAAGCGAAGCCAGCCGATTTCATTGGACATATCTGGCGACATCGCGCGACTTATGTTAATAGCGACGTCAGACGAAGTCGTGCGACTTAGCGAAACCTCACCTGACATATCTGCCGACATTGCGCGACCCGTGCGGCGCTGGCAACACGTGTCACGCGATGTTAATAGACATATCGAGCGAAGTCCAGCAACGTGGCGCCACTTCACCCGACGTCGCTGGCGTTAATAGATATATCGTTGTTTATTGTTAAGAAACATAGAACCAGGCACGCGCAATTCTCATACCTAAGACGTGTATGCAGGCTGTACAATGATAATTGTATGGGTGCAGATTTGTTTAGCAGCTAGTTGGCTGTATTTAAAAAATGTATTAGAGATTTATTGAAGTAGGTATTTTACTATATTATATTATATTTTATTGTATGTATGTATATATGTATGTATGTGTATACATAGGCTCAGGATGGTGCTGATGATATAGATGTTATATGTTTTAACGTGTTTCATATTTTTTGGATAATGTTAACTGTACTTACTACTTATTGTTATTTTATAGGAAACTGTAGGTCTATTTTTATAAAACGAAATCCTAGCTTTAGCTAAAATGTAATATTATTGTGTAAGACTGTTTGTTTCTAAATAAATGAAAAAAAAAAAAACGAGTGAAGCCCCGTAATGTCGCGTCACTTCACCCGACGTCGCTGGCGTCACGTGTCGCGCGATGTCGCCAGAGAGACGTGTCGCAGGAGTTTTGTCCCCTAGTCTATATGTGGTTTGGAGGTACCTCGCCAACAAGCTTGTTGTCCGGCTCGACGATGGACTCTTCGGAGCTCGGCGATTCGGTGTCTTCCTCAGACATATCGCTGTCATGCAACTGGAATAAATAAACGATATTATCGAAATTATCTCAAATAATGGCGGCATTACTAAGAATTTTAAAGCTACAGCCTACAAAATAAAAGCAAAATTGAAAGTTTTGTAAAACCCGCGACGAATGTAAAACTTTATTGATGATCAAGAATATTTAATTTTTATGCCAAAGAACTATCTTCAAACTGTTGTAACGATTTTTACCAAACATAGGTATGAACCATCGCAAAGAAACTGGCTTTCGAATGAAGAAAAAAAACCGTATCAAAATCGGCCCATCTGTTTGAGAGCCGCGATACCAAAGAAATTCAAAAAATTCAAAATAATCAACTTTTGCTAATTGGCCGCTAAGGGCTCTTTTACATGACTTCTTTGAAAATACCAGCGCATTCGGAAAGACCATCATTGCCAAGAAGAACGCGCCGCAACAAACTTAGCAGAAAGTCATTTTTTTTTTCAAAATAAAATACATAAAGCTACTACAATACGTAAATTCTACTCAATTAAATACATTTATAATAAGGTCCCCGAGTCTTAAATTATATTAGTCTACAGTAGAGATGTATAAAGTCTCTACCAGTGTTGTTATGGATATCCATATCCGTAACCGTAACCGAATCCGATATAAAAGTTTTGGATAGTTTCGGATAAGGTGGAGTCTAACTAAATACTACTTAGTAAATATGACACGTCGTGACAAGTTTTTGTTGTTGCCCGGCCGGCAGAGCAGCCGCGCGCGCGTTTAGTCGTATTGTATTTCATTTTACAGTTCCTTAAAAAATGTATATCCGTAACCGAAACTATCGGATAATCCGAAATAATTTTATATCCATAACCGTAACCGAAACCGCTATTATATTTTACCAATATCCATACCCATATCCGGATCCGAAATTATATATCCGTAACATCCCTGGTCTCTACTAGTCAGGCAGACACACATATACACACACGCGCACAGTGCCCACCAGTGGCACTTGTGTACTCTGGAGAGTAACAAACTGTGACAATGTCACTTACCAGTTCGGGTTGCTCCTGTATCATGCGCACAGCCTCGGCGACGTGGTTCCCGGAGCAGCTGAGCGCGCGCGCGGCCAAGCGGCGCGAGTAGCCCATGCCCGCCAGCGCCGTCACCAGCCGCGCGCTCACCGGCGAGCCGTCCGCGCACGTGCCCAGCGCCGCGCGCTCCCTGCCAACCGAGTATGCGTTACAAGACCGAGCGCGCGCGAGGCCAAGCGGCGCGAGTAGCCCATGCCCGCCAGCGCCGTCACCAGCCGCGCGCTCACCGGCGAGCCGTCCGCGCACGTGCCCAGCGCCGCGCGCTCCCTGCCAACCGAGTATGCGTTACAAGACCGAGCGCGCGCGAGGCCAAGCGGCGCGAGTAGCCCATGCCCGCCAGCGCCGTCACCAGCCGCGCGCTCACCGGCGAGCCGTCCGCGCACGTGCCCAGCGCCGCGCGCTCCCTGCCAACCGAGTATGCGTTACAAGACCGAGCGCGCGCGAGGCCAAGCGGCGCGAGTAGCCCATGCCCGCCAGCGCCGTCACCAGCCGCGCGCTCACCGGCGAGCCGTCCGCGCACGTGCCCAGCGCCGCGCGCTCCCTGCCAACCGAGTATGCGTTACAAGACCGAGCGCGCGCGAGGCCAAGCGGCGCGAGTAGCCCATGCCCGCCAGCGCCGTCACCAGCCGCGCGCTCACCGGCGAGCCGTCCGCGCACGTGCCCAGCGCCGCGCGCTCCCTGCCAACCGAGTATGCGTTACAAGACCGAGCGCGCGCGAGGCCAAGCGGCGCGAGTAGCCCATGCCCGCCAGCGCCGTCACCAGCCGCGCGCTCACCGGCGAGCCGTCCGCGCACGTGCCCAGCGCCGCGCGCTCCCTGCCAACCGAGTATGCGTTACAAGACCGAGCGCGCGCGAGGCCAAGCGGCGCGAGTAGCCCATGCCCGCCAGCGCCGTCACCAGCCGCGCGCTCACCGGCGAGCCGTCCGCGCACGTGCCCAGCGCCGCGCGCTCCCTGCCAACCGAGTATGCGTTACAAGACCGAGCGCGCGCGAGGCCAAGCGGCGCGAGTAGCCCATGCCCGCCAGCGCCGTCACCAGCCGCGCGCTCACCGGCGAGCCGTCCGCGCACGTGCCCAGCGCCGCGCGCTCCCTGCCAACCGAGTATGCGTTACAAGACCGAGCGCGCGCGAGGCCAAGCGGCGCGAGTAGCCCATGCCCGCCAGCGCCGTCACCAGCCGCGCGCTCACCGGCGAGCCGTCCGCGCACGTGCCCAGCGCCGCGCGCTCCCTGCCAACCGAGTATGCGTTACAAGACCGAGCGCGCGCGAGGCCAAGCGGCGCGAGTAGCCCATGCCCGCCAGCGCCGTCACCAGCCGCGCGCTCACCGGCGAGCCGTCCGCGCACGTGCCCAGCGCCGCGCGCTCCCTGCCAACCGAGTATGCGTTACAAGACCGAGCGCGCGCGAGGCCAAGCGGCGCGAGTAGCCCATGCCCGCCAGCGCCGTCACCAGCCGCGCGCTCACCGGCGAGCCGTCCGCGCACGTGCCCAGCGCCGCGCGCTCCCTGCCAACCGAGTATGCGTTACAAGACCGAGCGCGCGCGAGGCCAAGCGGCGCGAGTAGCCCATGCCCGCCAGCGCCGTCACCAGCCGCGCGCTCACCGGCGAGCCGTCCGCGCACGTGCCCAGCGCCGCGCGCTCCCTGCCAACCGAGTATGCGTTACAAGACCGAGCGCGCGCGAGGCCAAGCGGCGCGAGTAGCCCATGCCCGCCAGCGCCGTCACCAGCCGCGCGCTCACCGGCGAGCCGTCCGCGCACGTGCCCAGCGCCGCGCGCTCCCTGCCAACCGAGTATGCGTTACAAGACCGAGCGCGCGCGAGGCCAAGCGGCGCGAGTAGCCCATGCCCGCCAGCGCCGTCACCAGCCGCGCGCTCACCGGCGAGCCGTCCGCGCACGTGCCCAGCGCCGCGCGCTCCCTGCCAACCGAGTATGCGTTACAAGACCGAGCGCGCGCGAGGCCTTCTGGTGCGAGAGTCCGGTAAGTTTATACAATTTGCCTTTATAATTATTGTAGAATATTTCAGAAGCCCGCGCCGCGCCTGCGCACTGTGAGCTGCCTCTGACCTGTTGGCGGCGTGCTGGTGGCGGGCGGCGGCGCGCGCGGCGCGCGTGTCGGCCAGGTAGTGGTGCGCGCGCGTCACGTCCCCGGCGGCCGCGCGCAGCCCGCGCCGCGCCTGCGCACTGTGAGCTGCCTCTGACCTGTTGGCGGCGTGCTGGTGGCGGGCGGCGGCGCGCGCGGCGCGCGTGTCGGCCAGGTAGTGGTGCGCGCGCGTCACGTCCCCGGCGGCCGCGCGCAGCCCGCGCCGCGCCTGCGCACTGTGAGCTGCCTCTGACCTGTTGGCGGCGTGCTGGTGGCGGGCGGCGGCGCGCGCGGCGCGCGTGTCGGCCAGGTAGTGGTGCGCGCGCGTCACGTCCCCGGCGGCCGCGCGCAGCCCGCGCCGCGCCTGCGCACTGTGAGCTGCCTCTGACCTGTTGGCGGCGTGCTGGTGGCGGGCGGCGGCGCGCGCGGCGCGCGTGTCGGCCAGGTAGTGGTGCGCGCGCGTCACGTCCCCGGCGGCCGCGCGCAGCCCGCGCCGCGCCTGCGCACTGTGAGCTGCCTCTGACCTGTTGGCGGCGTGCTGGTGGCGGGCGGCGGCGCGCGCGGCGCGCGTGTCGGCCAGGTAGTGGTGCGCGCGCGTCACGTCCCCGGCGGCCGCGCGCAGCCCGCGCCGCGCCTGCGCACTGTGAGCTGCCTCTGACCTGTTGGCGGCGTGCTGGTGGCGGGCGGCGGCGCGCGCGGCGCGCGTGTCGGCCAGGTAGTGGTGCGCGCGCGTCACGTCCCCGGCGGCCGCGCGCAGCCCGCGCCGCGCCTGCGCACTGTGAGCTGCCTCTGACCTGTTGGCGGCGTGCTGGTGGCGGGCGGCGGCGCGCGCGGCGCGCGTGTCGGCCAGGTAGTGGTGCGCGCGCGTCACGTCCCCGGCGGCCGCGCGCAGCCCGCGCCGCGCCTGCGCCGCAGACCAGCCCAGCTCCACCAGTGACGTCACCGCGCACTCGTCCACCTGGCCCAACAGACAGCTGTCATCGACTGAAGGACTTCGCCCATAGAAAAAAGAAATATAGTAGAAGTGCGATAAGTCGCTTTCGCTAGGGAAATCGGTGTCGCTAAACTTTGACATTGACGGTTTACTCATACCCAGAAATCTTGGCAATTATTGGTCGGAGCTTTTCTATTACAAATATGTAATAAGTTCTAAATCGGTATAATAATTTGAACTTTTCACCCACAGAATTGGCATTGTTCATTTTTTTTAGTATGCTCCAATTCGAAAACCATTTCGAGGAAAACCATCAATTATCCGATTTATTTTGTCCGATTTCAAAAATACTTTATGATTGCAGATATTTTTGTAAAAGTACTTTGAACCTTTGTTTGACCGAACGACCGGGTGTTTAGACAGAATCCAGCATCGAATGTTTGCCACAAAAATGAAAAAAAAAGTTTGGCTATGGCAACTGTCACGCGTCACTGTCAAATCTAACAACACCATAGACAAAGCCGTTTTTTTTATAGCCAGCCGAACGAAGGCGATTGGGATTATGTTTAAATTCACGAATTATCAAACAGCGAAAAAATATTTATTATTAATTAACAAAGCTACGTAAAAGCATAATATTCAAATTAGTTGCTTGAAATAGTCCATTTTATCAAATAAAGGTGTTAAAAGCACAGCTTAAAAAAAATGAACAATGCCAATTATTGCTTAAAGTACATTGTACAGGTATATAAACACCATCTAGCGCGAAGTAGCCAAATGATAATAGTCTGGAAATGTCAGTTGTTTAAATAATACTTTTGGCTAAATGCGCCAAGAGCGCGAAAATAATAAATAATAGTTTTGCCATTGCACAACAGATGTCGTTAAAATAACTGCGTTGCAAAATGAACTCTGCTGAATAGGATTGAGGTTTACATGATTGAAAATCTAACTGATGACAGCGGAACACTCGAGAAAATCTGACTCTGGCAGAATCATTCTGCTACTCGAACCGTCACATTCAATTTTGACGTTTAATCGTGCAATTTTCCGCATACATTCACATGCCACTTCTACTATTGGGACCGTGCGCGACGACAGCGCCACGTGACAGGCGGCTACTATGGACAATATTGTCACCGCTGTCAAACAAGAAGTAAGTAAATATTGTGAAAAATATTAATGAAATCTTGTGTTATCTATACATATAAAATTCAAAGTCCTGACTGACTGACTGACTTAACTATATATCAACGCACAGCCCAAACCACTGGACTTAGAGACTTGAAATTTTGCACATAGATACCTTATACAATGTAGGCATCCACTAAGGAAGGACTTTTGGAAATTCCTACGGGATAAGGAAAAAACGGGAATTATATATTCGACTCCGAGTGACGCTATCTCAGTAACTATAATAACTAGACTCTTCAAATTTGATACAAAAGTAGGTGATTACAAAACGAAGAAACTAATTTCAGGATTTTTGGAAATTCCCACGGGATAAGGAAAAAAACGGGATTTATATATTCAGTTAAACGAAATCCTATGAACTATAATTACTAGACTGTTCAAATTTGGCATAGAAGTAGGTGATTATAATAGTAAAATAATGTCTTAATGATTTTTGGAAATTCCCACGGGATAAGGAAAAAAACGGGATTTATATTTTCAGTTCTACGGGATCGATTTTTCGTTTTACTGGTCGTATAAAACTGAAATTTGGCCTTCAAGTTCCCTTGGGGAGTGTAGGGGAGCACTAAAAAAAGGATTTCCCGAAATTCCCACGGGAACGGCAAAAACGGGACTTTTCGTTTTAATGGTTGCAGAAAGCTGAAATTCGGCATGTAGGTTGCTTCGGGAGTGCAGAGGAGCATTAAGAGAGTACTTTCCGAAATTCCCACGGGAACGGGAAAAATATTTATTTACAAAGAAATACTGCGGTAGGCATAATATGGCTAGAAACTTGAAATTTGGCACACATATACCTTGAGTATCCTAGAGGTGCAGTAAGAAGGTATTTTTCGAAATTCCCACGGGATAGGGAAAAAACGGGATTTTTTTGTTTTACTGGTCGTAGAAAGCTGAAATTTGGTAAGAGCCTTCCTTGATGAGTGTATGGGAGCACTAAGATAGGATTTCCAGAAATTCCCACGGGAACGGGAAAAACAGGACTTTTCATTTTACTGGTTGCAGAAAGCTGAAATTCGGCATGTAGGTTGCTTCGGGAGTGTAGAGGAGCATTAAGAGAGTACTTTCCAAAATTCCCACGGGAACGGGAAAAATATCTGTTTACAAAGAAATACTGCGGTAGGCATAATATGGCTAGAAACTTGAAATTTGGCACACATACCTTTAGTATCCTAGAGGTGCACTAAGAAGGTATTTTTCGAAATTCCCACGGGATAGGGAAAAACGGGATTTTTTGTTTTACTGGTCGTAGAAAGCTGAAATTTGGTAAGAGCCTTCCTTGATGAGTGTATGGGAGCACTGAGAAAGGATTTCCAGAAATTCCCACGAGAACAGGAAAAACGGGATTTTTCGTTTTACTGGTCGTAGAAAGATGAAATTTAGCATTTAGCTTCCTTAGGGAATGTAAGGTAGCATTAACAAAGGATTTCCTAACATTTTTACGGGAACGGGAAAAACCGGGATTTTACGTTTTACGTACTTGACATAAAAAGTTGAAATTTGTCACGTAGGTTTATTCGGGAGTGTAGGGGAACACTAAAACGGGAAAAAATGGGATTTTACGTTTCCAGACGAAACAGCGGAATAAAGAGACTTAACATTTATAACGTGTGTTTCTTTAAAGGCTTTAAGTGTACTCCGAAAGCACTCCCCAAAATTTTCACGGGAACGGGAAAAAACTTATTTTTTCGTTTTACATCTTAGCGCGTACGAAGTCGCGGGCAAAAGCTATTTGGGGTAGGTATATTTTAGGACAGCCCTTTAGGTTAGGTTAGGTTTGTTTTATAAAAATCCTGCAATATTTACAGTTTCAGAAAAATTAAGGCAGCGGGGCAATGCGGGGGCTTGCTTGCATGCTTGCTTGAGTCCTTGCTTTGCATGCTTGATTGCATACTTGCTTTCAAGCACGCTTGCATGGTTGCTTGCATGCATGCATGCTTGCGTGCTTACTTGCATGCATGCTTGCTTGCACGCTTGCTTGCACGCTTGCTTGCCTGCTTGCATGCCTGTTTGCATGCCTGCTTGCATGTCTGCTTGCATATTTACATGCTTGCAGGTTTGGGTGCTCGCTTGCTTGATTGCTAGCTTCTTTGAAATGCTCATGGTTAACGCGTGCGAAGCCGCGGGCAAAAGCTAGTTTTACTATATTACACAATTTTGGACAATGGTAGTCAGTAACATTATTGCCAATAATATTAAAATTGTTGTTTTCAGTGAAATTTTAGAGGTTAGGTAACTTAATTTTTTTTTCTTACGGCAAATATCCACTTATTTCTTTGGTCTCGTTTCCACCATGGTCTTGGAAATTGGTAAAATTTACAGTCGCTATTCTTCTTGGTGTTATTACAATTCACAACACAACACATCTTGCCAGGACCATATTTTTATCTCAAAAACGATTAGAAAATGTTTACTGCAATATGGATTTGACAGCTCAAGTCAGCGACAAAAATGACAATTTTAGCCGTAGCGAGCGCTGTGATCGTTTAGGCTACCCCCTCCACCCGCTTTGCACTCTGCCAATATCTCTTTTTTCTATGACTTCGCCTATTAACACGTATCAAACTATGACCGTGATAAGAATGTATCCGTCTATTTTTTGAGAAATATGAGACTATTCCCTCTAGCCTCGTAAGTCCCATTGTACCGCACAATGTACAAAGTAACACTTGTGACTCAGACAGACAGTTTGCACCACAGCCACGCATTATTAACGCCCAGTGTACATTACGAAGTAGGTATATGAAAATTATCATTACATTTTTTATTATTTAAAGACTGAATGTTTATTAAAAAGAACAACACATCTCGTTTTCAACTTGATTGCATTCTATTTGCCTAGATCATAGAGAATCTAGAAAAAATATGAAAAATCCTGGTAAATATTGTTTGTTTCTTAATAAATCAAAAAATCAAAAAATCTTCACAAAAAAAAAAACACAAAATAGGTAAGTCTTAAGCCTAATGTAAAAAATTGTACCTACTTTGTAATGTACAGAGGGTGTTTAGTGTTATTTGGGTTTGGGCCTTAGGGTGTTACCACACCAATCGATTGATCATCGATCAACATCGATCGATTACGATCTATTGGTGTGGTAGCTTTGGCTGATCGAAGGATAAACTAATCGATCGACGTTGTTAGATACTATCGATACAACTAGACTTCGCTAGGCGAAAGGAATGTCACAGAATGAAACATCTTTAGTAAAAAATGTGATTGTATTGTTTTACATATTGAAATACAGATAACTGTGATAAGTGAAACTTATACATCTAGTTTAATCGTCATCTTTTTCTTCTTTCTCGTTCCCTCACTGCTGAGGATCGAGATCGGGTGCGCCAAAGTCAAAATAAAATTGCAAAGTTGATTTTTGAAATACTGCTATGGCAAGCGCCAAAGTAATTTTAGGCATCACCTACGCACCCTCGTATTTAATCAGTTATTAACACGACCAGCTTTCAATCTCATTGCGTTTATCTTCGTTTTCAAGTCATTCTGTTCTGTTCTTGTTTTATCCATGAATTGTCCAATTAAATACAATATTACGTCACGAGTAATGGCCGCTCTTGGTTGGTTACACGTCGGATCGACTGCAGCCTTAGCGCCCTCTGGCGCCACGTCTGTTTGAAAGGTAAGAACCGCGTCGTCTGACCAGAAGCCTTCACCGTCAGCCACTCGAGGCCGGACCGATACCCTGACTTCGTAAAACTCGTTCGCGCAGGGAAGTTCCAACTCGACGCGTCCCAAACCATGCATTTCATTTATTTTAGATGATATATTGAATACTTGGTATTGAGATACTCCAGAATACTTAGAATATCTGTAAGTTATTTTCAGCTCCAGTACGTAAAATCCAGATAGTACAAAAACATAATTTACTAAGTCCACTTTCCATTGTATTGTGACGCCGTATGAACTTTTCGACGCCACTTTGATTTCAGGCGCACTGAACTTGATGATCTCGCGATGTTCGAATTGGAATGTTTGATTCGTACACCCAAACCTACTGCATACATTCATAAAAAAATTAAGAATTGCCGCATCCTCTTGGTAGTTCAGAGCCGGGTTTTTCCCATCCCAAATACAGTAGTCATTCATAAAATTAGTTTTGCATATAACTACGGGAACTCCATCTTTAACATAATACAAGAGACGTTTATTGCTGAAACCTTTTGGCGTCCAAGAGCAGTTCAGGTACTCCAAGTTCATGGATATGCAACGAAAGTTGTCGACGGCTGGCGGCGAATCAACCACAACGTAAATTGTAGCAAAATCACCGTTTTGCAAAGTCAAGCTTTTCTTATACTGGCACTCGTAAATTAAATTACTTTTCTCTGGTCTTTCATTAAAATACCTCGCCGCCGTCTCGTTAACTGAAATCGTCGCTAGCTCGTGTCTTGGGGAATCTTCTGCCAACTGCTTTGAGTACATCTGTAGTTCATAACCTTTTTCTCCCGTGCAATACAGTTCAAGGGGATTTCCACGAACAACGTAAACAATATCGCCATTCCTTATTGCCGTACCGTTGGCCAGCAGTAGCCTGGGCCGGTCTAGTTCACCGCGGCCGAAGCCCCACAATATACTCAGAATTAAAATCACCTTCATTTCAATAACACACATTTTCGCATCTGATAGAAACTCAGTTGACGCAAGCAATTATGCCGATGATAATATTATTCACATTTATTTTTTCACTTTAATTTTATGGGTTTAATTCCCAGCGACTTCACGTGTATATATGCTGCAGTTTAATAGTGGTGTGCGTTATATAGCGCGGTCTTTGTCATATTAGTTTGTTAGAGTATGACTTTCCTTGTCTCGACAATGACTGTTTAGGATACAAAATGCGTTGTGGTTAGTTAAAGGTCCGGCCACACTGGTGCGTAAAAGACGATGACGGTGCGTTCACGCAACAAAACGTACGAAGAAACGGTAGAACGTGAAGCATGCGACACGTCACTGCGTATACGCAGCGGTGTGGTCGCTCCTTAACTTCACGAATTCAATTATGTCATTACAATATATAGTTAATATGTTTGTGCCCGAGTCATGGATTTATTTTAACCTATACACGTATGCATAACTGATATCCATAGCTCGGAGAGGCCTTCGCAAATCGCAACACGGTAATGGGACAAGATTAATAGCGTCGTACAAAAAGTATTATTTATTAGATTTTTCCAGTTCTATACTTCTATGCTGGTCTGGGAGCAAAGAAACAACAGAATGTACCAGTTGCTTCTCATCCCGCGCATATGGTAAAAGCCAATCGAGGGAACGGGCGAAAATCATAGGAATCATGTTATAGGCGATGCCGCTAGCAACCCATCACTATTTTTAATTCCTAATTACACATAAACGGATAACTCACGTGTAAAAAGTATTAGTAGTGTATTTCCGGACAGATACAACCTTGGGCTCTTCAAGGCTAGAGTGAATAGGCTATTACTGAACCAGTGAGTTACACCTTTGGCCTCATCTGCACCTTCCACCAAGTGAGATAGAGGTCAATCACTGGTCAGTTGGTAATAAAAAAAAAAGTGGAGTAGAAGTTGCTGTGTAATTATGATTGAGTCTCACGGTAGTTTCATGTTGAAAGTATTTTTAATTCCATTATCCACCTATACACCCACAATCTTGCTAAACGTGGCCTGTAGCTCCTGTTACCTTAGGCTTTGTCTACCCCCGTAAGGGATAAAGACGTGATGTGTGCGTGTGTAGGTGTGTATTTTTCCAGTTATTTGCAATTGCAACATAGATAATTTTTGAAAAATGTCCTGAAACGTGGATTATTCAGTTGATGCCATGGAATATCATGTAGCAGATATTTGAAACATCAACACAAATCAATGCAAAATGTATCGCAAGACGTTGCTGGCGGTCCCTACTATCTTCCCTTTGTGATTTGCTAAGCTAACATGTCTGCTAATTTATTCATCTTTGACCGTTCACGTGAATATCACATGATGTACAAAATATTCCCCCGACTCGAACGCAGAGATTCGTATTTATCAAATTAATTAACCACAAACGAAAAGTAATTATCGAGACAAGGAAGTCGTACCCTAATAAGCAAATATAAAAAGAGGCCACGCTATATTTAATTACAGAAGCGCAGCATGCGCATACAGTCGCTTTGAAATTAAATTAAAAAAAAGTGAAGACAATAGTATTTTATTGAATGAGGCGTTACTTTGCGAAGTTCCATTTCAATTAACAAAAAATATTTACCTTGCTACTCCGCTACTCACGTGCAAGATAACCAAGCCTGTGTGAAATATAACGTCGTCGACGTTAGTATGCATGTGTAACATTTGTGCTCATTAAACTTTGATAATGAATGTAGAGGGATCGAAACGCATCAGTGTTTGTGTGGTGTAAGGGATACTTAAGTTCGTGGGATTCATGTGTTTTATGTCGCAGTAGTGGAGTATATTTTACACAGGCTTGGTTATCTTGCACGTGAGTAGCGGAGTAGCAAGGTAAATATTTTTCGTTCATAGGCAATAGTGCTTCCAGTGAATTTCCATCGAGTGCAAAATGTGTGTTTTTGAAATGAAGAGGTTTTTAATACTGACTATATTGTGGGGCTGGGGCCGCAGTGAATCAGTACCGCCCAAGATACTGCTGGCCAACGGTACGGCCGTGAGACATGACGATCTAATTTATATTTTCTACGGAGACCCTCTCGAACTTTATTGCACAGGGGAAGGATACGAACTACAGATGACAGCGGAAACCTTAATGACAGATGAGATACCAAAACACAAGATAGATACTATCTCGATTAACGAGACAACGATAAGGTACTTCGACGAAAAACCAGAGACAGGTATATTCTGTTACGAGTGCAAGTTCAAGAGAAGACTGCCCACGCCTCAAGACTATATCGCTATTGCTGTTGTGATCGATTCGCCGCCGACCGTTGAAAATTTTCGTTGCAAATCGATGAATTATGAATACCTTAACTGCTCTTGGACAGGAAGAGGTTACGGGTATGAAAACCTTTTGTATTACGTGAGAGACGATATCCCCACACTTCTGTGTAATACGTATTCGTTCCGCGCATACTGTGTTTGGAATCCTAACCAATTGTCGCTGCTCTACGAGGTCGCTGCTGAAAATTTTACTATTCATATGACGACTTGCAACCTCCACGTTGGCTGCACAAATCAAACGTTCGAATTCGACCATCAAGCGATCGTCAAACTCAACGCCCCCGAACTTACACTATTGAAAAGCTCATACGGCGTCTCGCTACTATGGAAAATCAACTTTGTAAGTAACTTTAAGTTATCATCCGAACATATTTCTGTGGAGCAGAAAATAACTTACAGGTATTCTAGGTATTCTGGAATACCACAGTATCAAGCGGCTAATTTATCAATTGAAAAAAACTATTTGGTCAGCGGTCTTGGAAGCATCGAGTTGACACTACCCTGCGCGAACGAACTTTATGAAGTCAGGGTATCAGTCCGGCCTCAAATGGCTGTGGGAGAGGAATTCTGGTCAGAGGACGCAGTTATAACTTTTGCAACAGAAGCGACGATAGAGGGCGCTGACGTAGCAGACGATCCAACGTGTAACCAACCAAGAGCAAACATCACTAAGGACGTAATGTTGTACAAAATAGAACAACTCATGGAACAAACAAAAAGAGAACAGAACGAGTTGAAAATGAAGATAAACGCAATGAGATTGAAAGCTTATTATATTAATATCTGAATAATGTATAAATAACGTGCGAATGTGATAGGTACTTAAAACAAGTTAGACAACAAAACAAGTTGGCTCGATGGATCCTATTAACGCGTCAAGCGTCCAAGCGACTACAATAGTCCCTAACTTTTTCGGGCGGGAAATGTCCTAGGGACTGCATTATGCATTCACGCCACTGGCCAGGTCTTCCTCCCTTGGAAGAGCCAGCGACAACTCGCTATATATGCTCCTCGCTCTTTCTTTAAGCCTCCCGCCCGAAAAATTAGGGACTACTGTAGTCGCTTGGACGCTTGACGGGTTAAATGAATGTTTTGTAACTTGTGTGTGTATTTATATATTATGTAGTATATTTTATTTATTGTGTACTAGCTGTTACCCGCGGCTTCGGCCCCGTACCAGTTTTTTTAAATATTGTTACATAAGAACCTTGTCTTGACAGTAACGGACACAACAAAAAAAAGAATTAGTGAAGTCGGTCCAGCCGTTCACGCGTGATGCCGTGACCAAGGGAAATACGGATTCATTTTTATGTATATGTATAGAAGATTTAGTTTATCGTATTTATATATTATGTTATGTGTAGTTTATTATTATAGGTACCTGTTACCTTAGGCTCTGTCTACCCCGTAAGGGATGAAGACGTGATTTGTGTGTGTGTGTGTGTATTATTATATCTATCTTACATTATTTAAAATTTAGGCATTTAGGATTATTTTAGGTTTCGATCGGTTCTTTTACTTTTTCTGTGTGTCTACTCTTGCTTAATACTTGTCCTGTCGATCGTTCAAAGGTTAACTGGAAGATATCCCTTTTAGGGATAAGTTCGCCTTTGTGTTGTCCTGTATTCATCTTTTTCTTGTGTTTTATGTACAATAAAGAGTTATACATACATACATACAAGTATGGCTAGTGTCATTTTTCTCTTCTAACAACGTATTTTAATATGTTCGTTGTAGATTTCAAACTTTTGACTAAATTAAAATACGAGTGAACATTCAGGGGTGTGTTTAATTCCTGACCATGGAAATACCGGCCTGGAAACCCCGACCCTATATGACCCTATACATGAAATACGGGTCGGTATTTCCTCCCCGGTACTGGCTTGTAATCGGCGTATATTCAATCGATTCTTGGCATCGGAACTGCTATAAAAACTAACCTAAGCTAACCTAATCGACTGGCTTCCGATTATCAGGTCGGTATTTCCATGTACATGAAATATCACCTGGTATTAGAGTGTACCGGGGTGATATTTCGTGTACCAGGAAATACCGACCTGTTATTCCGTGTACATTTTACATACATACATACATAAATCACGTCTTTATCCCTTACGGGGTATTTGACTAGCCTTTTCCTCTAATTCTGCACAATAAAAGTGCCCAACCGCCTTAAAGTAAAGAAAAAACATAGAATGTACCAGTTGCTTCTCTACCCGCGCAGATGGTAAAAGCCTATCGAGGGAATGGGCGAAAATCATAGGAATCATGTTATAGGCGATGAGGCAAGCAACCCATCACTATTTTGATTCCATTTTCCACCTATACGCCCACAATCTTGCTAAATGTGGCCTGTAGGTCTTGTTACCTTGGGATGTGTCTACCCCGTAAGGGATAAAGACGTGATTTGTGTATGTATGTGTATGTAACCGCCTTAAAATAGGCAAGCCGGTGGGAATCGACTTCTATGGCCGCCACGCCACTGGCAGACAGACAGACATGGGTAATTATCAAATTAATTAACCACAATACATTTGATATCCTCAACAGTTGTTTTCCGTATAAGGAAAAACCGTACACTAAATAAGTGGTTCCGAATGTTTTGCTGACCAGAACGGCTAGTACGAGAGCGCGCGAGAGCCGTGTCGCGTGAGATATATCCGTCTCTTTCTAGAAGGAGCAGTAAGAAAAAGAAGGATAGTAGGTAGGGACACTGCTCGCGACTAGCCGTGGAAGGACCATTTTGTTTTTTTTCTTTGCAGGGACCACGACGTAACTACAAGAAATCAAAATCAAAATCAAAATCAAAATAATTTATTGCAAATCACATTACAGGCATAAGATGGAGTATTTTGATAAGTCTACATGTGACACCCTGCAAGGGCACGGCAATATCAGAGGGCTCTATTTTTTTTTTATTTTTTTTTTAAATACGAAATAGACTTAAGTATAAGAATGAGAAAAACTTTATATCACCACAGAAGTTACAAAGCGCATAACAAGGACACATTGTTAGATAGAGACAGGTAGATGACACTTTATGCGGTAAGTGAAACAGCGGCCTTCGCACTAGACTGGGTCTGTATCTGGTGTGTGTGTGCGTGTGCGTGCGTGTGTGTGTGGGGCTACACTTTACTTGAAAATAAACATTAATTTATATCATTAACCTTCATTCTTAGCGGACGTCATAAATCTGCGTGCCAAACTTTAGCGCGATAAGTCTAGTGGAGTGCGATTCGGGTTACCGCCGCATGTGGTCAAGAGCTGTGGTTCGTTTTTGGATCCGTCCGAGGTGAAGAGCAGTGCTTGCTCCGGTGCACCCTAGGCATCGGTTAATGATTTCCTGGCAGATTCTGAGGGATATCATTATCCGTTGGCTAAGCGCCCGACGCGGGCCTTTTGACCGCGTTTTGCCGTACAACGTTCCCGACATTTTTGGCACAAGATTTTTGAATACTGTATTTCTTACTTTGACTTCCATGCTGGTCTGGGAGCAAAGAAAAAACATAGAATGTACCAGTTGATTCTCTACCCGCGCAGATGGTAAAAGCCCATCGAGGGAATGGGCGATTATAATAGGAATAATGTTATAGGCGATGAGGCTAGCAACCCATCACTATTTTGATTCCATTTTCCACCTACCTATACGCCCACAATCTTGCTAAACGTGGCCTGTAGGTACCTGTTACCTTAGGCTCTGTCTACCCCGTAAGGGATAAAGACGTGATGTGTGTGTGTGTGTGTGTGTGTGTGTGTGTGTGTGTGTGTTACTTTGAAATAGGCGAAGAAGAAAGATTAAAAAATGAGAAGAAGAAGTCCAATGCGTCAATCGATCAGTAAATAAATCAGTCAGCCAGACAGTTTCTTCTTTTAAATATATTATTTATTGTAGGTAAAACATACGAAAAACATACACGACCTGGGCGCAAACGTTCGTTTTTATCAAATTAATTAACCACAATTCTTAACACTTTATCCTTAACCGTCGATTTCGAGATAAGAAAATTAATTCCCCGAATAATACAATAAGTAGGCATCACAGAATCGCTACATAATGTACGACACTACAGAACAGCATACGCGTAGTCACTTAAGAACTATTAAAAATAAGTGAAAAATACATATTACGAACACGAATTTAGGTTTAGTTGCGGCGGTGTGCCCCTTGGGCCTGTCTACAGCGTAAGGGATAAAGACGCGATTAATATGTACTATGTACATAGAACTTTAATTTAATAATTTATTTCGAACTAGCTTCTGCCCGCGACTTCGTCTGCGACCTTCAGCTGCGACCTTTGACATGTTCTTCGCTATCCCACGGGAACTCTTTAATTTTCCGGGATTAAAAGTATCTAAAATATTGACCAGGGATACAAGGCACCACCGCGCTAAATTTCATTTCAATCGGTCCAACAATTTCGGAGATTAGATAACACAGACATAGGTAAATGAACACATATATCAACACATAAATCAGCGCTGCAGTAGGCACCTACTGCAGCATAATGCTGAGTCGAATACCTTTTCGGCATCATCAACTCAGTATGTTTTTGTATTAGTCTAGGAGTCTGTGTATTTTTTGATGTCGAATAAAGTTATGTCTATGTCTATCTATACATACAGACAGACAAAGATTATAAAATCTACTTATTTGTATTTTATTACTCTTCCCTAATCGTTAGCACTCTTATTTTCGATGAATTGATTTAATGTACAGACACGAACTTTGTACTGATTTATTATAATATATGTATAGACTAGCTGTTGCCCGCAACTTCGTCTGCATCGTCTATCGCTATCCCGCAGGAATTACGCAATTTTCCGGAATAAAAGTAGCCTACGTGTTATTCCAGACTATAATCTATCTATGTTTCAAATGTCATCCAGATCTGTCTAGCCGTTCTGGTGTGAAAGAGTAACACACATCCATCCATACTTACAAACATTCGCGTTTATAATATTACTAGCTTCTGCCCGCGACTTCGTCTGCGTAGAGTTATACAAACCTTCCTCTTGAATCACTCTATCTATTAAAAAAAACCGCATCAAAGTTGCGTAGTTTTAAAGATCTAAGCATACATAGGGACAGACAGACTGCGGAAAGCGACTTTGTTTTATACTATGTGTGTGTGTACAATCTTGAAACGTGGCCTGTAGGTCTTGTTACCTTAGCCTCTGTCTACCCCGTAAGGGATAAAGACCTGATTTGTGTATGTGTAGTGAAGTAGCATTAATGAATAGCGTCCGAGCGCCAAGTCTCCCTTTTCAAAATCCAACAAGTTCAAACCAGTTCTGTTAGTGCCACAACGTCCGTTTACTCTTTACACTACAGTTTCACTCTACTGTGTAGTTAATTACTCATCAAATGAGGAAAACGGATGCTATCGGAACAAAGCGAACGAGGTAAACGAGTTCCATTTGCCAACGCGACTCCGACACTGATACTAACACAATGGGTAAATGCGTAGTAAAAGAATGTGATTCGAGAACTGAGAAAAACGACAAGAAAAACGGAGTGACATTCCACACGTGAGTAATCTTAATCTACCTACATCAGTGGCGTGGCGTCCATAGAACTCGATTACCACCGGCTTGCCTATTTGAAGGCAGCTGGGCACTTATTCTTCCATGCTGGTCTAGGAGTAAAGAAAAAACATAGAATGTACCAGTTGCTTCTCTACCCGCGCAGATGGTAAAAGTCCATCGAGGGAATGGGCGAAAATCATAGGAATCTTGTTATAGGCGATGAGGCTAGCAACCCATCACTATTTTGATTCCATTTTCCACCTATACGCCCACAATTTTGCTAAATGTGGCCTGTAGGTCTTGTTACCTTAGGCTCTGTCTACCCCGTAAGGGATAAAGACGTGATTTGTGTATGTGTATGTATGTATGGGCACTTATTGCGCAGAGGAAAATGCTAGTTAAATGCCTTTCGGCTTGCCTTCTGATATACTTGACGCCACGCCACCGATCTACATTCATAAATACATACATACATCACGTTTTTCTCCCTTACGGGGTAGACAGGGCCTAAGGTGACAAGATCCAAAGGCCACGCTTAGCATGATTGTGGGCGTATAGGTGGAAAGGGGAATCAGAATAGTGATGGGTAGCTAGCCGCATCGCCTATATGATTCCTATGCCCTCGATGGGCTTTTACCATCTGCGCAGGAGGAGAAGCAACTGGTACATTCTATGTTTTTTCTTTACTCCCAGACCAGCATGGAAGAAATATAATAAATATTCATAAATAAAGCAGTTATTTATCGGTAGCGGTGTAGACCTTTTTTTTTAACGGGGAAGAAATCTTTATGGATGCCCTAGGCACGGGGTTGCCTAGGGTTATGTGGGACTCCCCCCCGAAGGGGTATACCCGAACTAAAAGTCTCCGGCGTTGCCTCAATCCGGTGTGACGGGGACGCAGTGGGATGCCACTAGGGTTTCACCACAAAGGCCCCCCCGGTGGCCCCGGCGCCCGCCAGGTCCGCGCCAAGAGGGCCCGTACGCTGGTCCCGTCTTCCCTTAGACAATGAGACCGTGCAATGCAGGTAGGTAATGCCCGTTGCAGGCAAGCGGTGTGGGGTAGTCCTAGGGCAGGGGTGGCCAACTTGATTAGAACCAAGATCTCCTGTTTGCTAACGAAACCCTGTGCGATCTACCAATTACATACTTCATGAAACCTTAAATCAGCAGTTGGTGATTACGATGCGCAGTCTGGTCTACGTATTTATATTTTTTGCCTTGCCACGATCGACTGGACTAACAGTCGCGATCGACCGGTCGATCGCGATCGACCTGTTGGCCACCCCTGTCCTAGGGTAACAAGGCCTAAAGGCCACGTCTGGTATGATTGTGGGCGTGTACGTGGAACTGTATCAAAATAGTGATGGGTTGCTAGCCGCATCGCCTATAACACGATTCCTCGATGGGCTTTTACCATCTGCGCGGGAAGAGAGCAACGGTACATTCCATTGATCCCAGACTGGCATGGAACATTCAATACTCCTGTTTATTTTTCTAACTATTGTAATTTATCCTACCTACTAATATTATAAACGCGAAAGTTTGTAAGTATGGATGGATGGATGTTTGTTAGTCTTTCACGCCAGAACGGCTGGACAGATCTGGATGAAATTTGGACCATAGATAGATTACAGCCTAGAATAACACATAGGCTACTTTTTATCCCGGAAAATTGCGTAATTCCTGCGGGATAGCAATAAATGATTTTTTTATATCGGGGACTAGCTGTTGCCCGCAACTTCTTCTGCATAGAATTCGTTTATCGCTATCCCGCAGAAATTACGCAATTATCCGGGATTAAAAAGTAGCCTATGTGTTATTCCAGACTATAATCTACCTATGTTCCAAATTTCATCCAGATCTGTCCACCGGTTCTGGCGTGAAAGAGTAAGAAACATCAATCCATCCATACTTACACACTTTCGCGTTTGTAATATTAGTAACAAGGATGATTACTCGATAGCTAAAGCTAATTTAGCTAGCGATAAATAACTGCTTTATTTATGAATATTTATTATATTTCTTTCATGCTGGTCTGGGAGTAAAGAAAAAACATAGAATGTACCAGTTGCTTCTCCTCCCGCGCAGATGGTAAAAGCCCATCGAGGGAATGGGCGAAAGTCTTAGGAATCATGTTATAGGCGATGCGGCTAGCAACCCATCACTATTTTGATTCCACTTTCCATCTCTACGCTCTCAGTGTCTTGCTAAATGTGGCCTGTAGGTCTTGTTACCTTAGGCTCTGTCTACCCCGTAAGGGATAAAGACGTGATTTGTTTATGTGTGTGTATGTATGATTACTCGATTAAGGGGTTTTTTTTTTGTAATCTATTGCTATTTGCAGGATACGCAAAGAGACGGTGAACCGAGAGAAATGGCTGAAGATCATCCGGATACTGCGGAAGGAGACCGACTGGCTGCCCGCCAAGCCCGTGTTGATATGCTCAAAACACTTCAACGACGAATCCAAAACGGACACAAACATTTGCGACACATAAAACCACAGATTCAGCCTCAATTTTAGTATATCTCGGCGTAATAAGTTTGAGCTACATATCGTTTGGAGCATCGGAATATTTTTTTGTTATCTTGCAAGCAACCAACCGTAACTATATCATGGCATAGGATATAATGGGGACTAGCTTCCAGAGGCGTAACTATAGGGTGGCAGGGGTGGCAAAATGCCAGGGGCCCCTAGCTCTTCGGGGCCTCGAACTGGCTTGGTTTAGAGCACAGAAGGGACGCTGATACACTTCTTTATATTGAGGAAGGAGCCCCATCTGACGAGTTTGCCACGGGCCCCAGACGTTATAGTTACGCCACTGCTAGCTTCTTTGCTCACCAGTTGGCGCCACTGTTGACTAAGGTCCAGAGGTACAGCTGTCAAAGGCGACTTTATAAGATCGGCGCCGAAATAAAGTTTTAAATCTTGAATCACATTAAGTTTATTAAATACTAGCTGTTGCCCGCGACTTCGTCCGCGCAGAATTATTATAAATATAGCCTATGATACTTTGCTATAAACCTCACGGAGCCCGAGACCTTTCCAACGAATGCAAAACCGTGGAAATCGGTTCGTGCGTTCTGGAGTTATAGCGTCAGGAAGGAAAACCCGACTTATTTTTATATATAGTAGATAAATAACTATCATCATACCGAGTAACTATGCCGCAATGTTGTGCAGTTCCGTTTGGTTCGAAATCCGCTTTCAAAGCATAACCATATTTGCGACAACTTCACGAAGGAGATCACTTATCAAGAGGTAAATGAAAGAAATTATAATTTACTAGCAGTTGCCCGCAACTTCGTCTGCGTAGAATTCGTTTATCGCTATCCCGCGGGAATCACGCAATTTTCCGGGATAAAAAGTAGCCTATGTGTTATTCCAGACTATAATCTATCTATGTTCCAAATTTCATCCAGATCGGCCCAGTACTTTTTGAGCCTACTCATTACAAACATACAAAAATAGGTACAAATCTTTCCTCTTTATAATATTAGTATAGATGTCACGAAGCCCGCCGAAACCAGTGAAAAGTGAATGTTATTGGACCTCACGCGACACTAGCGCCTCTAGTGCCGAATTCACACGCGATAGCCCCCATTATATTATGGATCTACTTTAGTTCAGCAACTTTAAAAAATTATGTAATTTTGAAGTTATTATGAAAAAAATAAATTAGATCAACCTACATGCAGCATATCGTCGATTAACAAAGAGAGTAACAAACATCCATACTCACAAACTGTCGCATTTATAATATTAGTAGGATGTATTTCTTCAACATTAGATATCACTTCACTATCACTACATAGTATAAAACAAAGTCGCTTTTTCTGTCCCCATGTCCCTATGTATGCTTATATGTTCAAAACTGCACAACGGATTTTGATGCGGTTTTTTTAATAGATAGAGTGATTCAAGGGAAAGGTTTTTATGTATAATTCTACGCAGACGAAGTCGCGGGCAGAAGCTAGTACTGAATATAGCAATAAGTTGTATGAATGTCATGATAATTAAATAAATTCAGTTATGCCATTCCTTGTGTTTTTAATTGTTCCATTCCACTTCATTTTGTATCTTCTCGCGAAAATTCAAAATTCAAAACTTTATTTTGCTAACGGGCCGCCAAGAGCTCTTTTGCGTCTTTTTTTAAACTATCAGCGCATTAGGAAAGACGCATCATTGCCAAGAAGACCGCGCTGCAAGAAACTTGGCAGAAAGTTATTTTATCAAAAGTGACTTAAACTACTTATACTACATGTATTCAAGGAATTTATAACTATTTTTGGGATGTATAAGACCCCAAGTTAAATGCATTAAATTATATTAAATTCTTAGAGATATACCCCCTTATTCATAAACGCTCTGTAGACCTCTGCTAACTTAGCAATCGTTTGTCCTTATCTGTCACTTAGACATTTACCTTTCACAGATAAGAACAAACGATTGCTAAGTTAGCAGAAGCCTATAGAGCGTTTATGAATAAGGGGGTAAGTCTCTACAGATGTAGTGCAAATGATTTTCTACAGCATTTCGTTGGAACCCATGCAGTTTTCACCTTTAACGACATTGAATAAGGTTCTTATTTATAAAACAATTTAATCTGACAGCTGGGTTGTATACGCGACTTTAATAACATGTCACTCAAGTTGAAAACCGGAAAAAATTCAACGAAATGTCATGGAAAATCACTGCACTACAACTGTATCAGTAAAAGTAAAACAAAATGTAATAAAAGAAAAAAAAATCAAAAGTCAGTGGAGGCGTTAAACACTGGAGGCAAATAAATTCACAAAGTCGAATAAGTTGCGTCACTTTACCTCTGCCTTCCCTGGCTACCCCACAACACACGCCACTGACTAGGGCGTGCGGCGGGCCAGGCAGCGCATACAAATTATGGAGCACCACCCTCTCACTGCCTACCGCTGCCTAACCTGGCGAATCCCCACTGCACGCCACTGAACTATAAGGTACACGGCGTTTTCTAACGCGCAGTCGACGCGCGTTTGTATCTATATCCACCGCAGAAAGAAGAAGTAAGCAAAGGTTAACTTTCACACTCAGAGACGCCAATTCTATGTACAAATTTATTTCTCTGAGCGCGGCAAGGATATAGCAGTATAGTTACCCTAAGAGAGTTGAGCTCAGCCTCCGCTTTCTCGAGCAGACGGCGCGCTTCGTCCCTCTTGTTCTGGTGGAAGCAGACGATGCCTTGCAGCAGGTACAGGCGCAGCAGCAGCGCCCGCTCGTTCGCTGGCAGCACAGAGGAAAGCAATCAGCAGTGGCGTGGCATAGAACTCGATTCCCACCGGCTGCCTATTTGAAGGCAGTTGGGCACTTTTATTGCGCAGAATTAGAGGAAAAGGCTAAATGCCCTTCGGCTTGCCTTCTGATATACCAACTTGGCGCCACGCCACTGGCAATTAGAGTGGTAATAACGGCTATCCAATTGTGGCAACACATCAGTCTTTACCGACATATACCATACTAACACACTTCATCTTCTACATGGAACAAAGAAATTTATGTAATTAGGATTATTTTTATTAACTTCTTGGTTTTTATAAAAAAATAATCGAGTTTCATTCGCTACGCCACACAATCCATATCGATCATAATTTTTCGAATTTCGAGTCAATTTCGGCTTGGCATGATTTTGTTTCAGACTTTCAAATTCAGTTGGGCACGAGATATACTACCTGTCTCTGCCCCAAAAAGGGCTCAAAGGCAATTTTTAAGAACGCTACGGCCAGCCGCAGCACTCACCGTCAGTGCCCTTGAGCTGCAGCACGCGGCTCCGGTCCTGGCCGTAGCTGCTGGCGAGCGCGCGCTCGGCCCGCGCCAGGCGCGCCTCAGCGTCGGCCGCCGCGCCGAGCGCCTGCAGGCACAGGTAGCACCACGCGACGTCCAGCTGGAGCACCGCCACGTTGTCCACCGTCGCCAGAATCGACGAACGGCATTCGCTAGAAAAAACAACCGGTTCATAAAAAATAGAATCACAAAAAATGCGAAAAAGTAGAGAGGAGAAAGGCGCCACTAGTGCTGCTGGCTGAGGTAGCTCCACTGCCCCTGCCTGTATACAAGTACCTGAGCTGCCGGTCGGCCTCCAGCAGCAGTACCAGCGCCAGCGGGTAGTCCTTGTCTCGTGCAGCGGCTCGGCCTCTCTCGTGTAACGCCAGGCCCACCATCAGCGCGCGGCGCTCTGATGGCGGCAGCTCCACCGCTTTGCCCGATTGGTCTTCTAACTGAAGAGAACAGATTTGACTAATTGAGCTCGTATTTAGCGTAAGTTTCTACTGATTCGTAGAAACGAAAAGTATTCAGAAAAATAAGTGCTTGAAGAGCATTTTCTGATCTTCAAAATCCTACTAATATTATAAACGCGAAAGTTTGTAAGTATGGATGGATGGATGTTTGTTACACTTTCACGCCTGAACGGCTGGACGGATCTGTATGAAGCCTACAGAGCCTTTATGAATAAGGGGGCCATAATATAAAACATACTTCCCATCCTGTATGACATACCTTCATATATTCATCATCAAAGTCATCTGCACACTCAGAGAGAAGCAGAGCATCATCCCTTGTTGATTTCATCTCGAGATACATCAAGTCCTGTTTCTTCGCTTCCTCCGGATTCACTGTAAAACATTACGACGAAATCCTTGTCATTGGGAATGTTGAAAAGTAAATATTCGTAGGTTTTGGTGATTTTCTAAGGTCTCTAGTTTTCTAAATAATCAAAATTGGAAAAAAAGTAAAACATAGGTGCATAGAACAGGTTAGTTGTAAATCGTGAGTAAAAAAATATTGGTTCTCATGTGATTTGCCAGGGAGGAAACAGGCGACCCATTGGCCACCCGATTTCTTCTTAACTTAACATCACAGCTAACTTTTATTCTTTCTCAGGAAACTATAAGCATAAAAATCTTACTACATACTTATAAGCGCACAAGGATGGATGTTTGTTATTCAATCACTCCAAAACAGAGAAAGATACGTATGTAAAACACATTAAGTTAGTTTTTACCCTGAAAATTACATATTCTTGCGGTATTGTGATAAACAAATTTGATGCAGACTAAGTTGCAGGCAACAGATAGTATGTAATCAAGATACTCACAAGCCATCACCAAAGCCATGATTTGAGCTCCATTTTTGACGCCCTGCTCCCCTAAGGGCAAAGCAGGCTGTATGATCTTGCCGTTAAATATTAATTTTATTCTGAAAAAAAAAAACATTCTACAATGAACAGAGTTGATTCTGTAATTCTAGTTGAACATCAGAGTTATCCTACTTTACGTTAATAATTAAAAGCCACATTTGATTTTCTTTGATCTAAGACCATACCGCTGTGTAAAATGTGCAGAACCTCATAAAACGTCTGAGTGCCCAAAAAATGACCGAAACAGCCCAGCAAAGTGTGCTCTTTGTCTTGGCAGCCATCCTGCAAGCTACAAGGGGTGCGAAGTATACAGAGAGATATTGTCTAGAAAACGTATGGGAACTAGGCCGAACATTAGATCAAACAACCAACAACAAGGGACACTGAACAACAACGAGCAGTTTTTAGCCACAACTACGCAAAATGAAATACCACAAGCGCACTCCGATGCCATCAACAACCAGGCACCCAGAAATCCGGGAGAAAGACGAACATATGCGAGTGTACTAAAAAACAATAACCAATGTGAAAACAACATTGAGCCAACACAAGTCTTCAGAGATTTTATGATACAACAATCACAAAAAATGGACACACTGCTACAACAATTAAGCTCTCTGATGGGAGTCTTAATTACACTAATCGAGCGATTGTCAAAATGACTTTATTAAAAATTGCAACCTGGAACATTAATGGCCTTTCGCCAAACATACAAGAAGCTGAAACACTGCTGCATTTACATAATTTGGATGTACTTCTTATCTCAGAGTCCCACTTAACTTCTAGAAATCTGATTCGGATCAAAGACTTTAACATCTACCACACAAACCACCCAGATGGAACAGCTCATGGTGGCACAGCTATCATAATAAAAACTTCCATCAAGCATTATGAACTTCCCTGCTACCGGACAGACCACATACAGGCGACAACAGTATGTATCTATACTAAAAATGGCAACGTAAATCTATCTTCAGTATACTGCCCTCCAAAGCACAAAATTACAGAGGAACTATTTACTGAGTACTTTGACACCCTGGGACATCGCTTTATAGCAGGTGGTGATTGGAATTCCAAACATGTTTTCTGGGGGTCCAGGCTAAGTACTACAAGAGGCAGAGAACTGAAAAGGAGTATTGATACGAACCACGTGATTCCAGTTGCACCAAAAGAACCTACGCACTGGCCGACTGACACCAATAAGTTACCAGACCTGATAGACTTCTTCCTTATCAAAGGACTGGGAGGCATGTACCTAGAAGCTGAAACATGCCTAGATAGTTCATCCAATCATGTACCTGTTATACTAACGGTTAGCACCACAGTTTTAAACAGTGAAACTCATCTGAAATTGTACAATAAACACACGGACTGGAACTTATTCCGCGAGTTACTGGATGAAAGACTGGAGCTACGAGTTTCGCTCAAGAGTTCGGAAGATATAGAAAACGCTGTAAAAAACATCACCAATATCATACAGGTCGCTTGTTGGGAATGTACACCAGAACAAAATTTTACGAAAGCCAAGAATAAATCGATACCACTCGAAATCAAACAGAAAATTCAGGAGAAAAGAAGATTGCGCCGAGTATGGCATACCAGCCGTCATCGACAAGATAAAACGGCCTTTAACAAAATCTCAAGCGAGCTAAAAACCATGATTAGAGAAGCTGAGAATGAAACACTGCAAGCTCATTTGACGTCACTAACAGCTACATCACTCACAAACTACTCTCTATGGAAGGTTGCTGCTAACTTTAACCGACCTCAAAATGTGAAACCACCTCTTAGACTTGAAAGTAATGCTTGGGCTAGAACCAATCAAGAAAAGGCAGATGTATTTGCTAAGCATCTATGCCAAGTATTCACACCAAATAAATCCGATTCCACAGATTTCGAAAGAACCATAGATCTAGTACTAGAACAGCCATTTCAAATGGACTTACCCATAAAACCAACAAGTCCCAGAGAAGTGTGTAGACATATAAGGCTTCTTAAGGACAAGAAGGCACCAGGTTTCGATCTAATTACGAAAGAAATCCTCAAGGAGTTACCAAAAAGAGCAATAGTGTTTCTAACCATGATCTTCAACAGTATCTTAAGAACGGGATACTACCCAAAACTATGGAAAGTGTCCCAAATATTAATGTTGCACAAGCCTGGAAAGTCAATTCATGATGTAGCATCACACAGACCAATAAGTCTGCTGCCACTGCACTCAAAGCTCTTTGAAAAGATACTACTAGATAGACTGCTGCCAGTCTTGGCAAAGAGTAGCATCATACCTGAGCATCAATTCGGATTTAGAGCACACCACGCGACAACCGAACAAGTTCACAGAGTTTGCAACACCATAAGAAAATCCCTTGAGAATAAAGAATATTGTTCCTCTGCCTTCCTTGACGTGCAGCAGGCATTTGATAGGGTGTGGCACAAAGGCTTATTATATAAAATAAAAACACTTGTTCCTCACACATTTTACACATTACTAGAATCCTACTTGTGTGAAAGGATTTTTCAAGTTAAGGAAGGCGACTGTACATCCAAGTTTTTTGATATAAAAGCGGGAGTCCCGCAAGGATCTGTTCTGGGCCCCATACTTTATGTGCTCTTCACATCAGACCTACCAGAGGTTCACGGTGTAATAACCGCAACTTTCGCTGATGATACTGCCATTCTGGCAAGTAGCATAAACCCAGAAGAAGCCACGGCAAAACTGCAGGAAGGGTTAAACCAAATTAACGAATGGCAAAAGAAGTGGCGCATAAAAGCCAGTGCTACTAAGTCAACCCATGTAACGTTTGCGCTACGAAAAGGAAACTGCCCACCTGTTAAACTCGGAAATAATGAACTCCCTCACAGCAATGACGTAAAGTATCTTGGAATGCACCTGGACCGCAGACTTACATGGAAGAAACACATACAGTCAAAAAGAAATGAAGCTAACCTTAGATACAAGGGACTATACTGGTTGCTCAACAGAAACTCTAAGCTATCAATCGACAATAAGCTATTGATTTACAAGGCAACGATAAAACCTATCTGGACATACGGGCTTCAACTCTGGGGCTCAGCGTGCACCTCAAACATAAACATCATACAACGTCTTCAAAACTGTATACTGAAAAACTTATCAAATGCGCCTTGGTTCATCAAGAATACAGAGGTGCATCAATACCTACAGATGAGCACTGTGAAAGAAGAGATTGACCATCATGTCAAGCGATACAAAGACCGCCTAAATAACCACCCAAATCAGCTGGCGGTAAAACTTACAATACCCGAATATATAAAACGACTCAAACGACGAGATATCTTGGAACATAGTAGCATCCCCTAACTAAAGCTAACTGCTATGCACTGCCGGCGGAAAAGCTGACTTATTAAGGAGCGAGTGTCAATGGAGACGCGCTCCCCACGCCTTGAACTACCAACCAACACATCTGCTTATAGTCAGAACGACTGATCGTAGATAATATATGAGAAAAAAAAAAAAAAAAAAAAAAAAAAAAAAACATTTGATTTTATTTAAATAATTATCTAAAAAAGTTCAAAAAACCGTTAAGGCCCGACCACACAGCTGTGTATACGCATTGACTTGTCGTAAGCGTCACGTTGTCACCGTTTCTTCAAACATTTTGTTGCGTAAACGCACCGTCAACGACAGTCAACGTCGTTTACGCACCAATGTGATTGTACCTTTACTCTGTGTAGAGTTCTAGAGTTCTAGAGTTTCTTGATAATTAAGGTAAGACATTTGAAAAAAAAAGGACAACAATAATAAACAACAGTGCGGGTCGTCAGTTACACATAACTACATAATTGTACTAACCGTGATCCATTAACATCCAATTCATTAGCCACTGACGTTATCAGCTCTCCACCGACAGCGTCCAATGTGTTCTTCACATTCAGCACTCTAGCCTTCTCTCCGAGAACCGTAGCTTTAACCCTGAACGTGGCCAGCCCTGTCTCCTTGAACTCGGAGTTGGCTTTAGACCGGTCTAAGGAGTGCAACTGTAGCTCGTGTAGCACAGCAAGGACCAGGGTCTCCGGAAGAGACAGCTCCATAGCAAATTTTTTTGAGAGCTCCTGGAATTTGGGATTTTTCATAATCATGAGTTAAGAATCAGTTCCTTAATTGTTTGAATAGAATACCTAGATAGCTTATTGTATTCATAGTGGAGGCATGAGTGATATGTTTTAACCAATTATGTGGTTTTTAAAATAATTTATTGAATCCACCATTACTTTGTAGAGGTCCATATTAAGACTACCATGAATGGAGCGGTAACAGAGTAGCAATGTCTCAGATTGCAGAAACGAGCCAAAGGCAAGGGTGATAAACATGCAACCTGAGGTTAATTGCTACTTATGGCCTGGGGGAGCGTAAAATGTACATCATTCATTGTGGTTCTTTGTCAAGATGAGCTTAATCTGATAGCCAACATGAAAAAAGTTTAGCCTATCTCAAGTAGAAAATTAAATGTGTGAGTGACCATTGCATCCAATTTTAATAATTGTGTAGACATTTCATGGATTATTTCATGGAACTTTACCATTGCTTTTTTTTGCTAATTGAAAGACACCTAGTGCTTAGTGTAGGGAATTTTTGAATTCTTTTTGTTTGAGTTCAATAAACCATTATTTCTTTTTTTATTTATTCATTTATTCATGAATATAAATGTGACCTAAGTATAAATTAAAATATATAAAATGAACCTACATACATAGTACTTTAATGCAAGGTGAGATTGGCTGAACAGCTCTGTACCCATAGCCAAAAGTAAGTAAAAAAAAAGAAAGTTCCGTATTGGTCATTTTTTACAAAGCTCTCTCCTGTTTAATAGAGTTGATAAAAATTGTGACGCATTTTAAATAAACTAAATAAAGTCGCACAGAGCGAGTTAATATTGATATACTTATAAAAAAGGCATGACGAAAGAATATATCTAAAGTTTAATTTCTACTTGAGCATTACATCAGCTGTGTACACAAAGAACTAACCTTTAAACTCTCCGAAATAGAATTGTCGGGCAGAATAAAAGGCGATTCCCATAGTTTGATTCTTTCTTCGTTCAGTTTTGCCCGTAAACGTATCAATAAATCTTCGTGCTGTAAATTGGACTCCATTGTGACCACTCTCAAAGCGAATTAATGAAAGACTTGATACTTGGGACGTGATGGTGCAATATTCGATGCACTGTTGATATTTTTCTTCCCCAAATAATTCTTGGAAAAAGTTCGAGGAGGAAAACAATACCAATACAAAATTGACATTGACAGTGACAGCGAAAAGGCGTTTTAGGATTTTTTAGGCGTTTTAGGCAGTTACCGTAAAACTTTTAATATTTACTAACGATTGAAAATAAAATAATAATATATGTTATTTCAATGTTATTTAATGAAAAAAACACAAAGCAATTTAATTTTTCTGATGGTGGTGCTAACGAAAAACGACTGAAGTCAGCTGTCCGATTTATTATCCAGATAAGATCATAGATGGCGTTGTAAAAGTTTCCTAGTTGTGAACAAACTCGTAAAGAAAATAATAATTTATCAGTACAGGGTACATTATTATGGCATTCTGGTGGCCTATCCTGTTTCATGAATGAGTATCTCAAAAGCTTAATTTTTGTACAGTTTTCCAGAATCACAAATTTCCAGTCCTCGTCAGAGAGGGCGTTACTGGTCCCTAATTTATCACAAAAATTGCCGAATTTCAATGGACGTACATAAAATCATTTTAAAGAATTATGCAAACAAAAGGAAACATACAAGCATAACCAGTCCTTCTTAAATTACATCTAAAAAAACGGTTTAGTTTTAAAAAAGTTAACGGGGGACTTCGAAAGGCGGTTGTCATCAGTTTTCTGTGGATATGATCACCACACACACAAATCACGTCTTCATCCCTTACGGGGTAGACAGAGCCTAAGGTAAGAGGTACCTAACAGGCCACATTTAGCAAAATTGCGGGTGTAAAGGTGGAAAAAGGAATCAAAATAGTGATGGGTTGCTAGCCACATGTTATAACAAGATTCCTATTATAATCGCCCATTCTCTCGATGGGCTTTTACCATCTGCGCGGGTAGAGAAGCAACTGGTACATTCTACATTATACATTTCATTTCACGTAAGTAACCAATAAGCTTTTGGATTCCGAAGGCAAGCTTACGTCTGCCGCCCCCAATGTTGGCTCTCACGCACTCATGACATGTCCTGCTCTGAAAGCAGAGCGGTACCGAGGGCATGTTTCGCTTCCGTCCCCACAGGCACACTATGGGAACGTTTTAGGAACTTCGACGCCGCTAGCCTGCAACTAAACAGTAAAAGAAGAAAAAAAAATGAAGCCGGAAATCCATAAGCTGCTCAACAATATACCTACCTAATACCTAGTTTAATACATATACGACATAGCCCGACAAAAACCGAAGTGCAATCTTTATGGCCGGGTACTCTAGTACTTGTCAAGTGTGTGTTTGTAAGTTAATTCCCTTCGCGTCATGTTATTTAAGTAGCTTAACTCTAGATATTCATCACATTTATGACATTAGCAAGACTAAGGTTGAGTTGAGTTTCATCTATTTTTGCATCAACATTGTTTTATTGTGTTACACTGGCATAATATATTCCATAAGGGATTGGGAGTTTCATGGTGATGGCGTTGGAAAAATTGGAAAAGTTAAATTGACTTTTGAGAGTTGTATGTGATATGCACGGGGTTAGCGTCTTTGCTGATCTCATATTTTATGTTTACATACATAATTCACGTCTTTACCCGTTACGGGGTAGACAGAGCAAAAGGTAATATGACCAGGCCACGTTTAGCATGGTTGTGGGCGTGTAGGTGGAAAGGTTGCCCTTATTCATGCTAAACGTGGCCTTAAGGTTTTGTTACCTTAGGCTCTGTCTACCCTGTAAGGGATAAAAATATATGTATGTATGTACCTACGTTGTATTATAGAGTGAATCCTTAAATATCTTACGTATTGATTGTGTAACTAAATCTTCAGTAAACGACACAGCATGGAATCAAACCAACGCAATTATTTCAAAATTAACTCAGCGCCCCCTGCCTGCCCATCCCTTTTGCGTTTAACGTGTTGTTAATATGCGGCCGCGGTCGCTTGTGTGTGTGTGCGAATAAATAAACATGCGCCAGCGCCGACGCGTGGCTCCAGTGTTGCCAGTCCAGTGATTTTGTCGCCAGAATAGCGACTTTCTCTTAGATCCTAGCGCCAAAAATAATTTCAGCGGTACTAAATCACGTCTTTATCCCTTTCGACAGAGCTTAAGGCAACAAGACCTAAAGGCGTGTGAAAAACTGAATCAAAATAGTAAGCTAAGTAAGTAAGTAAGTAAATGCTTTATTGTACAAATATAAAGAAGCAGAGCATTCCATCGATGCGCTTTTGTCATCTGCGCAGGGAGAAAAGCATCTAGCACATTGTAGTTTTAGTTTTGGCGAGTGAACAGTTACTATTTTCGATAATTTAACAATGCACAATTACAGAAAATCTCTCCTCACGCTATGACGCATTTCTGGAACTAGCCTTTGTGCATGTATCTCAGTGTTTGTGAATTGTATTTGTTATATGTTTATTTTGCACAATAAAGAGTTTACATACATACATCCTGCGAAATCGCCTGAAGAAGTATTGGCTTGATGAATCTTCTTAAGTGGATTTAGTAGGTATGTTTACCTAGTGTGTGTATACTTATGTAGTTTAAAGGTAGGTATGTATTTTATGTGTACCTAGTATATTTCTGACAAATATTAGTCTACCGCATTTTTTTAATATATATCTAAGTATTAGGGTTGTACCGTATTGTTGTGTAGGTGTATTCCAGGTTAAGTTAGTCTTCGGTATTAGCTTTTAGTATGTCTACTCTCTATACTCTGGTTTCTGTTGACCTGTCAATCGTTCGAAGGTTAGCTGGAGGAGATTCCTTTAAGAGGTAAGTTTCATCTGTTTTTCTCATTACCTGTAAAATTGAATGTGTTTTATGTACAATAAAGAATTATACATTACTAGCGCCATGTTTAGCGACGTGCTGGCGGTTTTTGGCTCTTTTTGGAGCTTTTTTAGTAGGAAACACTCAGCTCGGCGCATGCGGCCGGCAGACGCCTATCTACTGTTATTAACCGATAACAACTGTGCCCGTAGCTATCACGTCAATTAAATAATTCAATTGAAATCATTTTGCAATCAGTTCAAGCGAGACGTTCTGCCGTTTCTATGAATTGGTGAGTTATTTACTTATTAAATAACTTTAACTATAGACTACTGAATAACGTTTAGCCTAAATAAAGCCCGCCTTATTCGAAGTTGTTAGCAAGAGCATCTGCGCTGTGGGCCGCGTCGCCGCGCGATATACTTATAGGGTTATTACATATTACATATATCACGTCTTTATCCCTTACGGGGTAGACAGAGCCTAAGGTAACAAAACCTTAAGGCCACGTTTAGCATGATTGTGGGCGTATAGGTGGAAAGGGGAATCAAAATAGTGATGGGTTGCTAGCCGTATAGGGTTATAGGTGTCGAAAACAAAAACACAACCACAAATCCAGCCAATGAAGAACTCTATATTGCTTCACCAATATACATCAACATTGTGAGTCAAAAATGATATTAAACAAGTAAGATCAATATGGATTTCTATTAAGATTTGGGAACCAATCCACGGATGCACCATTGCAGTCGTGGGGAATTTTGACAAGTAAAAAAGTACGGGACAGATCAAATAATAGAGAGTATCGGGAGAGCTGCCACAGACAAGCAAGGTTCTAATGTGGGGTGTACACATGAAATTCAACAGAAGTGTCATGCGTTCCACTCATACTAGTAGTCATTTATATGCGAGAGAGAGAGGGGCGGTAAGGGGTCATTCAAGTATTACGTAAGCAGATTTTTTACAAATATTTACCCCCCCTTCCCCTTGTCAGCAAAAGTAAGTAAATCTCTTACACTGATCACGTCACTCCTTACCTAAAGGTTCGCTCACACTCACCGTTTGGTCAATATTTAAAACAGTTTTCCAACTCGGGGGCACCGGCCATCCGCTATCCCGGTTGAAATTCGGATACCGACTTATTTCAATGGCTTCACGTACTTTCCGCGGAATGAAAAACTTTTTATACGTGAGTTATCCGTTTATGTGTAATTATGATTAAGTCTCACGGTAGTTTCATGTTGAAAGCTTCCCTAATGTACTTTTATTTTTTTGTAAAATTGCATCTGTTTCTTTATATTTGTACAAAAAAGCATTTACTTACTTGTTTTTCATGAATTCCTGCCAGAGGCCTTATCGTCTTTCTAAAGAGCGGACGCTCACGTTCATGTATTCTCTCTTTCTACCCGCATCCTATACAGTACAGTACAAGGTACAGGAAAACGAAGAAATCGTAGCCTGTGACCTGTTGATCACAAAAAATATGGAATATATCTCAATATTATGCGTAGGTACATACAGACCGAGACCTCCCGGTACGCGAGCCCAACTCGTTGCCTAGTTTTTCCGAGGCCATAATAGCAGAAACGGAAACCTCATGTTTCAGGTTAGAAAACCTAATTTAACTGTGTTTAAAAAAAATTTCCTCTTTTCAGATTCCTGTAATGACTTCAAAATCAGAAGTAGACCTACTGATCAACCATTTAAAACAACTACAGACCACGCAATATGCGAACGAAAGTACCGCACGCGCCCACCACGCCAACGCTGATGCGGCCCTGCGTTTGATATTCAACATCGGAAGAAAGCGGATAAATTTTACCCAAGAACAGAAGCAGGCCGTGGCCAACAACCTCATCAAAGCAATCAGACCTCTGCAAATTAACATCCAAGGCCACAGCTTCGAATCCACTTCGAAACCCAAGACAACCATATTGAAAAAGAGATCCGCAGTGCAATTTTTAGTAGATAACTACTCAGGGTGGAGTATCCCTGGTAACGAAAAACTATCCACTGTGTTCGAACAGGTGATTCTGAAGGAAACCATTCAGATTCTCGACGATATTATAAAGGAGTATCGCGAAGAAGAGGCGGATCCGGAATACGCGCTCGTCAAGCAATTCCGTGAGGAGTTTGGTTCGACCGAGGACCTCTCCCAGCGCAATCTGCCGGGCATACCATCCTCGCACTCCTGGTGGGCCTAAAGATGTGGGACATTCTGAACTCCGTTCCCATTGTGGGTCACGTCAAAGGTGTGGTTCATTATGTCACAGGTGACGTTGACGAGGGGAACCGGGCCATGCGTGACTCGACACGGTCAACGGCAGTATTAGGTGCTGGAGCAGTAGGGTTCGTGGCGGGGCCGGTAGGATCCGCAGCTTTAGGCGCTTCCACCGGTGCTGCTTGGGATATTATTGAGAGTGTTGCTACTCAGAAACCGCAGGGGCTTATGAAAAACATTGAGAATATAGCCGAAACTGCTTCGAAAGGTGAAGTACCTATTGGTGGAATTACCCAGACTATTTTGACAGTCGGCGGGGATATGCTTGGAGGAGTAGGAGGAGGCAGCTTGGCGAGTTCAGTGACGAAAGCTGCTGGACAATCCGCAGCCCAATCAGTCGGGAAATCCATTGGGAAATCCGCTGGAGAGACCATCCTTAAATCTGCCAGTGTGCCCGTTGGCGAGACTTTTGGTAAATCTGTGGCCCAATCTGTTGGTAAATCTGTCGGTCAATCTGTCGGTAAATCTGTAAGTAAAACACTGGCAAACGAAGTCACGAAATCAGCACTGGAGGTTGCAACAGCTGTAACTTACCAAGCTGTTCTAAAAAAAGCCAACGAAGAGATAGGTGAACGGCAAAAAGAATCTCGAGATTCGCAACAAAACCCTAAGTCTTCTAATGACTCTTCTGGTACTACCAGTGGCTCGACCGGAGGCACTGCTAGCGGCAGTGGCCAACCACCGGATAAAAATCCCAGGAAAACGAATGCAAATAACAAGGCACAGCCCGAATCACCTTGGCAAGAATTTTTCGCACTACTTGGCGGCGTACGATCATTGGACGAAATATCCATTCGGGGTGTTCTACTTTTTGCAAATCTGAAACCCTATCAAAAGGCCTATTTAAAAAGTTTGCTAAAAAAACTGCTCAAGAAAGGTTTCTTGAGCAAAGTGATCACAACAATACTAAACATTATGAACACAGTGGAAATAGACGAAATTACCTTCCTAAATTTTATAAGCATGGCAGAGTTTATAGAACAGTTCCTTGTTGAAAAGGCGATGCGTCAACACGACATTCAAGGGAACGCGCCAGGTACATTCATTCGCACCAGGACCGACATCATTGTTAACATCGTCAACAGAATGATCCCAAGACGCGAATGCTCCATAACTAGACTTTTCCGAGAAATAAGACACCAAATTGAAGAAATTACCGTACAAATTAACTTTAGAGACATATTCTGCGCTGTATACCATTACTACAAGCACAGATTATGGGGCTCAGAGGAGCTCAGCGTGGAGAGATATTTTCAACTAATAAGATCGAATTTAAATATAATCATGGACACACGAGAATACAGAGATTTGGTCAGGTATGGTACAGTACTGACGTTTGAAAGATATTATCAGATGTACGGCACTCGGTTGGTTATTGTTGTCAAGAGACAAGGAGACAGAATCGTTCTGGCGACGGTACTCTTGCAAGATGACTACGACAGCACCATAGGCGACAAGGATGGAGATATGTACGTCAACGGTAGAAAGTTAAATTAGATACATGAACAACAAGGAAATCAAATAACTTTTTTTTTTAATGGCGTAGCGATCGAACTACAGTGTACTTGCAGGCTAGTTCTGATTATAGATTTATAAGTACATACATACATAACATAACGTCACGCCTCTATTCCATGGCAATAAATATATATTTTTTTATGTTAGAGAGGCCAGACAAACGAACTAGTGTAGTGGGTCACCTGATGTTAAATGACCACCACTGTCCATGGACACCCGCAGCGCTGTACGCGATGCCAGTGCGTTGTTGTTTACCAATTTCTTACTTCTTCTGTTTAGCGGCAGGATTAGCGAGTAAGACAGTGGTTCCTATAATAAATAATTGAAACATTTTAAAATGAACTAACAACTTGATCTATTTTTTTACAGCTTTTACTTTTAGTTTCTCCTGTCCGGTGTCATCAAATCTTGCAAGTTAAATTTGAACTTCCCGATTTTCTATTGAGCTGAAATTTTGCATAGTTTTGTAAGTCGGATGAGGGTACAATAATCTGGTAGTAGCATTCTGGTGGTTTGGCCAGGACCGTCTCCGCAGAAGGGAACTCTTCAACGGTATGTCCGATTAACTTGAAATTAGGTATGCATATGCAGAATAGATGGCAATGAAGTACAGTCAGTAAAAAAGCTTGTATCAAAAATATTTTTTCATGTTAGTGTTAGGTTATTATTGTAACTTTTATCACCTCTAGTTTATAAGTTTTAATTTATTGCCAGGACACAGTTTGTGTAAAACAAAATAAAAAGAACGACGAATTATCGTCGCAAAAATTGCTGTCGCGAATAATCAATGCAAAGAAACAATCAAATATTGCCTCTTTATAATAGGTATTACTATAGACATTATACATACAATAATTTAGATGGTTCCTCTTTATTAAGCAGTTAAAGTATTGTACGATTAATGACGTTGGCCAATAATCAATCAATCACAAATTATTATTAAGCAATTTGCTTAGACGCCATCTCCAAATCGCCATTTATTTATCTAAATGTAACCAGAATAAAGCATAACATGATGTTTTGTATTAACATTTAACGGTAATAAAATGTATTTTTTATTTTCAATTTTAGTTTTTTTGGCACATCTACATGCCCTAACGAACTGTAGGCTTATTACCTAGCTCGCTCGATATCGCCATCGTGTTCATTTTGACAGTACATGTATGGGCTGACAGTTGGCATCGGAATCAGCTAGCTGTCACATTCATTCAGACGTTTTGGAAAATCGTCTTGTCTCGTCGTGAAAGCAGCGGCACAGATTGAGACTCCTCAATCTGTGCCACTTTCTCCTCTCCTCCTTTATTTAGGAAAATACTATTTCAAGCTTCGTGGATTCATAAAATGTTGTTGGGTACGTGAAAAATTCTTTAGCGGCGTTGTGTACCTACTTTTTTGGGATGGGTAAAAAAAATTAAACTCGCGTCAGGTCATGACCCTGATCGAAAATGCGGACGGAGGAGTTGCTGCTGGGTCGTTTAAGCAGCACTGGGGGCTTGCGCGAGTGTGCGTGTGTAGTTTTCACTTCTCCCGGCACTCCCGGAGTGCTACCCGTTTTTTTGTTTTATTGAATCAGGCGTTAATTTGCGTAGGTCCATTTCAATGTACAAAAATCATTTACCTTGCTACTGCGCCACTCACGTGCAAGTGCAAGATAGCCAAGACAAATATACATGTTTTTAAATGCAATCATGCATAAATCCCACAAAGTAAACTATCTCCTACACCACACAAAACACGATCGTGTTTCGATCCCTCTACGGGATCATCCGCAATGTACACCGAACCGAGATGTGTAAACGCCTTCTGTTGGATGGATCAAACACTAACTCACATGGTAGCAGAAGGAAATCAAGGAAACAATAATACAACAGGTTTAAGCGATCGAATGGCTTTGAAGTTGCGACTATTGGTTACAGATGGCGCTGCCGAATACAATGGGGGCTATCGCGTGTGAATTTGCAACTAGAGGCGCTAGTGTCGCGTGAGGCCCAACATTCACTTTTCACTGGTTTTGGCGGGCTTCGTGACATAAATTATAATTTCTTTCATTTACCTGTTGAAAGTGATCTCCTTCGTGAAATTGCCGCAAATATGGATTATTTGGCGATGAATGTGAACGTTTTGAAAGCGGATTTTTTCCGAACAAAACAGAACGGCACAACATTGCGGCATAGCTACTCGATATGATGATAGTTATTTATAATTAATAAACTTAATGAGATCAAGATTTAAAACTTTCTTTCGGCGCCGATCTTATAACGTCGCCTTTGACAGCTATACAGCCTCTGGACCTTAGTCAACAGTGGCGCCAACTGGTGAGCAAAGAAACGATAGTCTCTATTAAACGCATCTTTCAAAAGGGTAGGTAATATTTATGCAAGGAATAATTACAGCTATTTTAACCCGTCAGGCGTCCAAGCGACTACAGTAGTCCCTAACTTTTTCGGGCGGGAGGCTTAAAGAGAGAGCGAGGAGCATATATAGCGAGTTGTCGTTGGCTCTTCCAAGGGAGGAAGACCTGGCAAGTGGCGTGAATGCATAATGCAGTCCCTAGGACATTTCCCGCCCGAAAAAGTTAGGGACTACTGTAGTCGCTTGGACGCTTGACGGGTTAAACAACGCTCATTAAGTTAAATCGGCAAAATTTGTGAATCCAAAAGTTTGATTCCCTCGTTACAAGCTAAAGCCAGTTAGGGAATTGAATAATCGTTGTTTCTTAGAATCGGAAAGTTTTTCTTAATTGGCCAAAATTACCGGATCTCGTGTACTTATTTGTCTCCTTATCTTTGCAGACAGAATCCCTACTAATAATATAAAATGTGAAAGTAACTGTCTGTCTTTCCTTTTCACGCCTAAACCCCCATACATACATACATGTACATACACCGTCACGCCTCTTTCCCACAGGGGTAGGCAGACTACTTTGTTCCACTTGCTACCTACGATCCTGACATATTTCTTTCGCTTTATCCACATTCATCAATCTCTTCATACATGCTCGCCGGTGTCGGGTACTGGTTCCAAAACGTCTCCTATTTGGTCTCGGAACGTCCGTCTAGGCCTTCCCCTCCCAAAGTAACCATTCACACTCCCCATATAGATCTTGTTTCTGATCTAAACCACCATCCTTAACGAAATTTGGTATAAAGATAGTTTGAATCCCGGGGAAGGGCACAGGATAGTTTTTATCCTGGAAAATCGCATAGTTCCCGCAGGAGTCCTGGGCAACCGCTAGTTAAGCCATAATTTTTCTTTACATAGTTTAAGCAAAGTCACTGCGCGGCGTCTGTATTTTTTTTTATACTGAAACTAGCTTCTGCCCGCGACTTCGTCTGCGTAGAATTAAACATAAAAACCTTCCTCTTGAATCACTCTATGTATTAAAAAAAACCGCATCAAAATCCGTTGTGTAGTTTTGAAGATATAAGCATACAAAGGGACATAGGGACATAGAAAGCGACTTTGTTTTATACTATGTAGTGATGATGATGTGTGAGGTAAAAAAAGACTTAAGAAAAAAGGCGGGAACGTGAAAACCATCTACCTAACTATAACTCTTAATGTTTGAGAAAAACATTATATATGCCTCAGCTGGAACAGCAATTGGCTACTTCCGAGGCCTCAGAATTAATCCACTAATAAAAACCAACAATAAGTGAGCGAAAATGCCATTTAATCATTAAAAAAAATGACAAAACACTTCTACTACGCACTCTAATTAGTAATTAATCAAACGAATAATTTGCGCCATTAAATATTACAGTTATGATTTAATGAAAATTAAAAAATAAATTATTATTTTGTACAGTTCTCATTTCACACTTATTTAACTTAAGTAGTATTAACGATCGTTAAAAATTGCAATATATCAATTAGAACTTTTTAAATCACTTTATACAGCGTCTATCACGCAATATGGTGCGCCTTGTTATAATATGCTGTAAGTAATAATTATTAATAGGGGTCTCAGCACCGAATATCACTTTGACCCTTCGGTGTTGAGACCCTTGGTCCGTGGGGTCCTAGCGATAGCGCTATTAGCCTCTTCAAAGATATTTCGAAGCGGCTAATAGACGGCAACTTCCTTGGACAGCGTATTAGTATCGCTGTCCAAAGGGGGAATGCTGCCAGCGTCTGTGGTACTATGCCACGGGAGCCCCTCCTTTTTTAATTATTTTATTTTAAGATTAGTTTTAGTTTAGTTTTTAATTTGTTTTTAATTCCCCATTTGTATTATTTGTACTTTTATTGCACTGATTGGGTAAATACACAAGATCTTTGCGGGTCGAAGTGTACCCGTTAGTACTCCTAGCTTTAAGATAAGCGAAGTACCTAGGTGTGATACAACTGTTGTTAAAGTGTGTGCTGTACACACAAACACACAAAAACCACGTCTTCGACCTACAGGCCGCGTTTAGCAAGATTATGGATGTAGGTATAGGTGGAAAATAGAATAAAAATAAAAATGGGTCGCTATAACATGATTCTTCTATGATGTTCGCCCATTCCTTCGATGGGCTATTACCGTCTGCGCGGAAAGAGAAGCAACTGGTAATTCTACTATATTTTTTCTTTGCTCCCAGACCAGCATTTTTTGTTTGTGCTGTGTTTGCCAATAAACTATATAGATACGTAAAAAATATAAAAAACCATACCTATGTATGTATTTTTTATAATATTCACCTTTTTTGAGAATAAAATGAAAAAAATGGAATTTATTCTTGGTAATGGGCATTACACGTCACCGTAGACTGAAATCGTAAAAGTCGTAAATCGTAGGAACCATGAAGGCGATGCGGCTAGGTTCATCACTATTTTGATTCATAATTTCACCCAAATATAATCATGCTAAACGTGGCCTTTAGGTATTGTTTGTTACCTTACGATCTGTCTACGCCGTAAAGGGATAAAGACGTGATTTCTATATTGTATTCAAATAGTTTTTTGGAAATGCAAACAAACCTCGTACGCCCCCTCTCACATTGCCATACGCCCCCCTAGGGACGCGTGGCCCCCCTGGTTGGGAAGTCCTGCTACAAGCTATGTCGGTCACTTTGGTTCTCTGACGGATTACCTCAGTTTTGATTCATCAGATACACTGTTAAAGCGGAATGTTATTTTTAGTTCCGATGTTTTCCAATAGATGCCGCTCTCATGTAAATATGAATTCTCTAGATGGCGCTGTTATGATTTTTCCGGCAGCTTATCCGGGCTGTCAAATTTCAATACATTGTCATTCCTAAAGCCACCGTGGTATCATTAACGTCGTTGCGTTCCACGTTTGAACACACCCCGATATTTCCAGTGACCGTCTGCATCCTCCAAGCCAACTCCTACGTGCTGCTGACAGCCAACGTGGAGGACGTCCACTCCATCGCGCAGCAGATCGCCCAGTCGCCCGTGGTGGAACAGGTCAAGAGCATCTGGAGACGGGCGAAGAACAGCTTCAACGAGAGCTACGAGAAGAACGGTCATAAGATGCGGGCCGATGACTCTGGTAAAGCGGGATAGTGATAGGCTTTGTGCTGGGTCCGTTGGGATCGGTAACACCATCTTATTGGTTAGTCTTGCCGTCGCATGCGCTGCTGTGTTCCAACGTGGAAAAAAGACAGTCGGTGAAATTACTGGCATATGAGGTATTACATCTTAGCCCTCTAGGCTGGAAACACATTTGCAATCCTCTAGCATTATGGATCCATGGGTGGTAGTGTTCTTTGTCGTATACAAATAAGTTTTAGATGCACGTAATAGGGAATACACGTCAAAAAAATACCTATCTAATTTCGTAATAAATTATAAATTTTCATTCCGTGCAGACGAAGTTCCGCGCCTAGTTCTATCTTGAGATAAAATTCAAAGAAAATGCTACTCTTTCAGCTAGGCTTTGGGCCAGTACAGACGGATTGCTTCCGACTGCAAATTACCGCCAACTGCCGACTGCCTATACATTCGAACGCAGCGCGCATTTGTACCGATTGCAATGGAACTGCAATAGACAGGCAGTCGGCAGTTGGCAGTTACGTCGCAGTCGGAAGCATTCCGTCTGTACTAGCTCTCACAGTACGTTCTTTGTCTGAGTTCCTATCAAAGATTATTGCTGTCATTTGACATTTCAACAATACATCAATACATTGCATAGGTTTACTTTTCGGATTTTTCTATGTGTTCTAATTTTCAGTGTCCTTTAGGGTGCGGCTCCACTGAGGCGGCGACGAGCGGAGCGGAGAGGAGACGTGTGGGATCGACCAATCATATTACATTCATATTACATGAAATCCACATCTCGTCTCCGATCTGTAATATGATTGGTCGATCCCCACACGTCTCCTCTCCGCTCCGCTCGTCTCCGCCTCAGTGGAGCCGCAGCCTTAGAAATTGAAGTACCTATTCTTGATTAATTTGATAGTACCTATCATTTGAAAAACAACGACTACTCTCGTCTCTGGTGAGCAGTAGATGTTTCATGGGAGTTTGTAATTGTGTCGTATACACATGATTCAAACAGATGACGCTTGGCGACAAAAAATCGCATAGTAACAAGGTCGCGTGACACTAAGTAACAGATAGAAAAATTCGAAGGCTTAGTACATTGGGACCGTGCGCGACGACAGCGCCACGTGATAGGCGGCCATTATGGACAATATTGTCACCGCTGTCAAACAAGAAATAAGTAAATATTGTGAAAAATATTAATGAAATATTGTGTTATTTTACTATATTACACAATTTTGGACAATGGTAGTCAGTAACATTATTGCCAATAACATTAAAATTGTTGTTTTCAGTGAAAATTTTAGAGGTTAGGTAACTTATTTTTTTTTCTTACGGCAAATATCCACTTATTTCTTTGGTCTCGTTTCCACCATGGTCTTTGGAAATTGGTAAAATTTACAGTCGCTATTCTTCTTGGTGTTATTACAATTCACAACAACACATCTTACCAGGATCATATTTTTATCTCAAAAACGATTAGAAAATGTTTACTGCAATGTGGATTTGACAGCTCAAGTCAGCGACAAAAATGTCAATTTTAGCCGTAGCGAGCGCTGTGATCGTTTAGGCTACCCCCTCCACCCGCTTTGCACTCTGCCAATAGCACGCGTCACGGAATGACGATCCGGGTTCGATAGCCGGCCATAGCTTTACGGATTTTTCTGTGTTCTATTTTTCAGTGTCGTTTACAAATTTAATTTCAACAATGTTTATTCACACTTGACTGTACAAGTGATTCGTGTCATTAGTTTTATATTTACAGGAAATGAGAAAGCAGACAGCAAAGAAGAGGAAAAGAATCGTGAAGAGCGTCGCAAAGCAGTAGAAGAGCTGCTGGATTTGGGTCGCAACGCTTCAGTCTACATCAAAGCTATCAAGGACATTGTGGACAGGATTTGATCGTTTCCATACCAATAAAGGAAATAACAAATAGTGGAACAGTTTCATTACATCCATTATCAGAGCCTTAGCCACAGAAGAGGTTTTGCATTTCGGCTTTCTATCTATTATAACTAGTTTGTAATTGTGTCGTACAGACACATCATTCAAACAGATGACGTTTAGCGACAAAAATTCGCATAGTAACAAAGGTCACGTGACAGCTAGTAATAGGTAGAAAAATTTGAAGACTATCCACCTGCTGGTGTAGGGGTATAGCACGCGTTACGGAATGACGAGGATCCGGGTTCGATCCCCGGCCCTAGCTTTACTTTTCGGATTTTTCTGTGTTCAAATTTTCACTGACATTTAGATATTTTATTAAAAATGGGAAAGTTTGTGAGGATGCGAGTGAGTGAGTGTGTATGTTTGTTCCTTCTTCACGCTGAAACGACTGGACGGATTTAAACCAAATTTGGAACGGAGATAGCTGTTACCCCAGATTAAAACATACTTTTTATCCCAGAAAATTGCATAGTTCCCGCGGGATAGCGATAAACGAATTCTCTGCAAACGAATGGGCAACAGCTAGTCCTACTTCCTACTTCCTACTAATATTATAAATGTGAAAGTTTGTGAGTATGTTTGGATGTTTGTTACTCTTTCACGCCAAAACGGCTGGATAGATCTGGATGAAATTTGGAACATAGATAGATTATGGTCTGGAATAGCACATAGGCTACTTTTTATCCCGGAAAAATTGCGTAATTCCTGCGGGACAGCGATAAACAAATTCTATGCAGACGAAGTTGCGGGCAACAGCTAGTAGGCTATATTTCGGAATGTGCGTCGGAACTGCAACCATCATACACATACATACACAAATCACATTTATATCCCTAACGGGGTAGACAGAGCCTGAGGTAACAATACCAAAGGGCCACGTTTAGCATGATTGTAAGCGAAAATTTTAGGAATCATGTCTTAGCATAGGTGATGCATCTATCAGCCTATCACTATTTTGATTCCCCTTTCCACCTATACGCCCACAATTATGCTAGCGTACAATAAGGTTTAAATAAAAAAAATGGTTTGCTGAGAAACTGTGTCAGTATTTGATATAATTGAATACGATCATCTCTGCTCGCTACCTGCCTCGTCTTTTCTAATAAAATTAATTGACGGAATTCGATTTAAAGCTATTTTGAAGCCCTTTCATTGGCACACGATCCAAGACAATATTGGATTCGACACTGCTTGTTAGTTACTAATTGAATCTGTTAGAAATCAGTGGGCGTTATTTGATATCCCAGAAAAGCCATCTAATATCATACTCCTATATCCATTGAAGTATGTTTGGTAGCTAACAACATTTAATTCAATCAACACATAATTAGGTACAGATTCGTATTCAGAACATTCAATTCAATTCAATTTTTTAAAAAAGAAATAGCGCCATCGATACTGTCGATGATTCCGCCAATGTCGAGGTTGAAGAAGACAGTGTCGTTATTTATTTAACCGTTGTTCGGTATTTATTCAGAACACTACTGCTACATGTTTTGTCCAACGGTTCGTGCCGCATGACGTTGACATCTGTCAATGTCACTGTTTTTTTTTTAATTTCTTGGTTCCTCCAGGGATAGGCACAGGAAACAGTGTCCATAAGGGTATATATAATATATACAGTTTTATAGCTTACGCGAAGCCGAGGCGAGTCTTTAGTTTACAATAAAAAAGTCGATTTTAAATTGTTAACATACTGTCTACAACACAACATAATAATACTATATTTTATTAAAATGCTTATAGCAGAGAATGCCACCCACGCTAGTCAATTATTCTGGTAATGAGATTAGAAATAGATTGAATTGTTATTGGTAGCTATTAAGTTATAGGTAATACATAAATACCGCTTGTTCCCCTTACATAACTATTTTACATTACGAGGACATTATTATGGTAAAATAAAGACTATTTCTAAATTAAAACAAACATGTTCGCGGCTTAAGGGTGTATGTGTATGGGTTATAAAAAATGTTTTGTGCCGGGGTGCAACAATGACTTGAATAATAGCTCCCACGAAATCGAAGAGAAGAAGTAGAGAAAAGAGAAGATTTGCGGAAGGAATGGTGTACGCAAGCTAATGTTGAATATTTCAAAGTTTATTCGATGTATTGTTGCGAAGACAGCACGAAAAACAATAACAACACCAACGGACGGAACGATTCGAACACATGAAAGTTGACTGACGTCGACTTGACACACACATTCACAGTTCTAGGACATTGACATATACACAAAACCATTTTTTTTTAATTGCTGAACGAATGCGATTGGGAGTGTGCCAATATTATCAAATTATCAAACAGCGAAAAAATATTTATTATTATTAACAAAGCATATTATTCAAATTAGTTGCTTGAAATAGTCCATTTTATCTAATAAATGTGTTAAAAGCACAACTTTAAAAAAACGAACAATGCCAATTCAATGGTGTGTGGTCGTTCCCAATCCGCACTGGGCCCGCGTGGGAACTATATCCCAAGCCCTTTCGTGATGAGAGGAGGGCTGTGCCCAGCAGTGGCACGCATTATCGGCTGGATTATGATTATGAAATATTATTTGTTTTGATTTAATTATTTATATCTCGATTATTTATCACTCTGTTTCAACGCCGACATGATCCTTTCCAGTTTTGAAGCTAAGTCAAACGAAAAAGCAAAAGCAAATAGGCCATTATGCCAACAGACTTGAGAATTTACTCGCAACGAGAATTCTGGCGAACGCTACATTACAGCTAAATAGCTCTTCAAGCAAAAAAGCATGCAAGTACAAACATGTCACTTTGTTGTCCCAGAACCCATCTTTCTTTTTATTTGATCTGAGGCGTAACCCTGGGTCAGCAGTTAACTCAGATACAGTAAACCCTAGAACACGCAAGCCCGCCTAAGTAGATTTACAGTTGAGTGCACCTCTTGAAATGCCTTAAGTGGCCACCCGCCCTAAAGTGTCCCATTTCTTTTGAAATCTAACGAACTGTATACTTACGGAATGTTTTATCTTCATACTGAAGTATAATATATTTATTTAATGTGAAAAAGTTTTTGTAAAATAGAATTGCCCTAGTTATTGTACAAAATACGTCGCAAAAGCGTTGGTCAAAACGTCTCCGTTACTGTGGAAAAATTGGGGCGGCATTTATCGGCAATATACTTATGTCATAGACGGGTATTTCATGTTTCCTATTTTTTTTTAATCTATTTATATTATACCTACTAATAATCACCTTAAAAGGCTCTCGCTAGGTGGTTGGGTCAAGGGCCAGATACAGAAGGCGGTACTCCTGGACACGGCTCGGATAGTCAGGAGGTTCCTCTCTCTGTCGCCCTGACCACCGGTAGCTTAGGCCTCGCCTCGCTGCCGGCGGCACCCTAATTTAGGTTTTTATAATGTTTTTATATTTTGCATTAATAAGTACCTAAGTAAGTAAGTAAATGCTTTATTGTACAAATATAAAGAAGCAGAGACAAATCACAAAAAAGACCTTAAATATAATGCACAAAGGCGAACTTATCCCTGTAAGGGATCTCTACCAGTTAACCTTTGAGTAAATGAGAGGAGCATTAAGCGAGAGACCGACAAAGAGTGAGTTTAAAATATCCATGTAGTGAAAGCCACAATAGATCGTACATCTCAAAATACAACAAACAATTCATAAATAAACTACTAAATATCATTAAACACATGCATACATACACACTACATACAATATGAGTACACACATACAATACTACCCACCTGCTATGGGTGGTGTAGGGGTATAGCACGCGTCACGGAATGACGAGGACCCGGGTTCGATTCCCGGCCATAGCTTTACTTTTCGGATTTTTCTATGTGTTATAATTTTCACTGACATTTAGAAATTTTACACACATACAATATTTAAGGAGATGGTGTGAGCCACATCTTCTTCAATCCCTCCTTGAACGACGCCACGGATATTGTTGTTGGAATATTGTTTTATTACTTTTTATATGAATATTATAAGAATCTAACTTAAGATAAAAGAAATATACCAAAATAATATAGCCTTCTTTATTCCATTTCGCTACAATTTCAGTAAATTGTGTAGTTTTTTTTTAATTATCGCGTAATTCGGCGTGCCTCATGGCATAGGCTTCCTCCATTTATTAGATCTATTTACATTATTATATTGTAAATTGTCACTGGTCACTAACAATTGTCGAGATGGTGAAATAGCTGCTGATATACTCCGAAATAATTCTAAGGGGTCTTGTAGACTGAAATAAAGGCACGATTCGACCATCTTTCTTCCCCCTTATTGGAACCCAGCCCGACAAGGATAGCTATAAATTAACCACAGGGAATGAGCCATGATGCGCGTGATCAGCGTTCATGGTGTACGAGTGGCATACTGATATAAGGTGCTAGAAGATTAGGTGAGTATATTTTCAGGGTTTCCTGGTGAGCAGTAGATGTTCCATGGGAGTTTGTGATTGTGTCGTACAGACACATCATTCAAACAGATGACGCTTAACGACAAAAAATCGCATAGTAACAAAAGGTCACGTGACAGTCAGTAACATGTAGAAAGAATTCGGAGACTACCCACCTGCTATGGGTGGTGTAGGGGTTATAGCACGCGTAACGGAATGACGAGGATCCGGGTTCGATTCCCGGCCATAGCTTTACTTTTCGGATTTTTCTGTGTTCTAATTTTCACTGACATTTAGAATTTTTTTTCAGGGTATGTTTGTTATCTTCTTAAGTGGACTTAGTATGTTTTCAGGACAGAACACGAAGGGCCTTGTTGACGGCCGAATTACATTGGAGACGCGATTTTCTGACCATAAATCGGATTGTTGGACTGTTTTTCATTTGTTTTTAACATCTACTGCTCACCAGGGACGAGAGAAAACTACTACCTACTTACTACTACTAATACTTTTTTTCGTTTCATACAAAAATAAAAATTAAGTACCATTTACCTACCGTCCAAAGATGATCAACCTTCCTCTTAAATTACTCTATCTATTTAAAAAAACGGATCAAAATTATAGCATAGTTTTAAAGACAGAGACAGACAGAGAGCAGAAAGCGACTTTTGTTTTATTTTATAGATCCGATTTTAATGTACAGCGCCATCTCTTTACGAATGACTGAACTACTTCGAAATACACTGAGCGTTTAAGCGAGATTAAATAAACTTTGCAGCTTTAGTACAAACATTTATTCAGATTTAATTTTAAACTTCTTTCGTTGTTTCTCTGATACGAAGATGGGTCAAAACATAGTCACAGTTTCAACACAATTGTCTCCTTTGCACTGAAAATAAAAAGAGTATAAGTAGGTATTTAGAACAATTATCTTAGTAAAAACCGAAGATATACAATATAATTACACATAAACGGAGAACTCACGTATAAAAAGTCGAGCCGCCGCTGGGCGAGCGCTCCAGGAAGAAGGACTATACCTATAAAATAGTCCGAAGCACGTCGAGCATCATTCGACTTTTTATACGTGAGTTATCTGTTTATGTGTAATTATGATTAAGTCTCACGATAGTTTCATGTTGAAAGATATACAATATGTTAGGAATAGGTTTAAAAGTTAAGTAAGAGCTTTAATTAATTAATTATGTTGTCGTACACTGACCCATGCCTTACATATAGCTCCGCGGCACTGAAATTATATATTTTAAAAATAATTGATTACTCTCATTAAAGAAAAGTTAATATTTACGAGTTTTAATTAAAATTAGAACTTTAATAACACATTGGTTTAAACATAACGTTCGTTATATCGTACTTTGGGAGGTATAAACAAGGTGCTAGAAAATTAGGTGCAGATATTTTTTCGGGGTACCTAAGTAATTAATAACCTAAGAATCAATTAAAACATAAATTAATTGAGTATTATGAGGTAATTCATTTTTGTTTCATACAAAAATAATATTTACCACTAGCTGTTGCCCGCAACTTCGTCTGCATAGAATTCGTTTATCGCTATCACGCAGGATTAACGCAATTTTCCGGGATAATAAGTAGCCTGTATGTTACTCCAGACTATAGTCTATCTATGTTCCAAATTTCAGCCAGATCTGTCCAGTCGTTCTGGCGTGAAAGAGTAACAAACATTCATCCATCCATACTTACTAACTTTCGCGTTTATAATATTAGTAGGATTACAGACCAAAGTAATTAATAGAGACCTCAGGAGACCCCAAAGCTGGCGCTTACCTCTCCCAGCGAATTTCTCTGGCTGTACAGAGAGGTAATGCCGCCAGTGTGTTGGGGTCTATGCCGCAGGAGGGCCTTTTAGATGGTGTTTTCTTTTTATAGTTAGGTATATTTATTTAGTTTTAAGTTTTGTATATTTAGTTAACTTTTAGATCTTGTAAATATGTTTGTTTAGTTAATAAAGTAATTAATTAAGCATGCTTTAAACTATAGAGCGCACTACCCGCCCGCACCTCTCTCGGCCCCCTTTGTCGTCCTACCCCGCGCCCCTGCACCGCGCGGGCGAGGACTCATTTAACCCGTCAAGCGACCAAGCGACTACAGTAGTCCCTAACTTTTTCGGGCGGGAAATGTCCTAGGGACTGCATTATGCTGTCCCCAAAAAAGTCCCGAAAAAGTTAGGGAGTACTGTAGTCGCTTGGACGCTTGACGGGTTAAATGAGTCTATAATAACTAACAACGATGCAAATAATCTATCCTCAAAATATCCGCATCTGTGATTTTCTAGCACCCTGTATAATAAAATTATTTTACACTAGCCTTCCGTCCGCAGCTTCGCCCGCGGTAAATGAATTTTCCCGTAGGAATAGGTATTTTCCCGCGGTAAAAAGTAGCCTATGTCACTCAGTGATAATGTAGTTTTCTAACGGCAAAAGAATTTTTAAAATCGGTCCAGTAGTTTCGGAGCCTATTCAATGCAAACAAACAAACAAACAAACAATCAAATTTTTCCTCTTTATAATATTAGTATAGATACAAACATACGAGTGCAGTTGGTGAACTATTTGAATGCTATTCGGCTTTCGGGTTCCATCGGCTGATTCAAGTAGGTATCAAACCTATGAGAGGGAGAGAGACAGCAAGACAAATTCGAATGGTATTCTAAAAGGTCACGGACTTTTCTTATTACGCTTGCTGTGGTAGTAAAAACACACACATAAATCACGTCTTTGCCCCTTACGGGGTAGACAGAGCCTAAGGTAACAAGACCTACAGGCCACGTTTAGAATGATTGTGGGCGTAGGTGGAAAGCGGAATCAAAATAGTGACGGGTTGCTAGCCGCATCGCATTCCATCTATGGGCTTTTACCATGTGCGCGGGAAGAGAAGCAACTGGTACATTCTATGTTTTTCCTTTACTCCCAGACCAAAAAAAACAAAAATTAAACATTATTACCGTAGCTTGGCAACCGTCGCCTTCGCACTAAATTTAAAAAATAAGTAAATAAAAAAAAACTAATTATACATAATTAATAGTTTACAATAGCTATGAGCTAAAAGCACAGTCAATAACAGAATAACTTGGTATGGTCGGGTATCGGCGCATAGGTACTAAAAACACCTATTTGGAACATTTTTAAAATTTTCAATCACTTACATAAAAATTATGTTATTGCTTATCTAATTTTAAAATGAGGGGAAGAGCAAAGTGTCGCTTGCGAAATATTGCCGAAAGATCATGAAGTATATTTTTATGCTTAGGTACGAGTATTTAAATGAAATAGGTACAAAAAACAAAAGCAAAAACTTACACCGGCTTGACACAACATTCCATCGCACTGAAGAAAAACCAGAATAATTAAAACTTTCTCGGTATTAGAAGTAAAAAAACGAACGCCACGTGAATTGCAAGTCAAGTACCTACATCTGAAGCATTTGAAATAGATTATTCGCCAAAAAAGAAAATTCATTTATTTTTAAAATTAACAAAACTGCTTCCGTGGCTTAAAACAAACAAACAGACAGACTTTTGCATTTATAATAGGTATATGGATATAGATAAATGAAATGATATATTATGTCTTCCATGCTGGTCTGGGAGTAAAGAAAGAACATAGAATTTACCAGTTGCTTCCCTTTCCACCTATACGCCCTTAATCATGCTAACCGTGGCCTTAAGATCTTGTTATCTTAGGCTCTGTCTACCCCGTAAGGGATAAAGACGTGATATATGTATGTATAAAAAAAGCCGTAAAAGTAAAACATAAAAATCAAGAAATAAAAATTTCTTGATTCATTTGATAGTACCTATCATTTGAAAAACAGCGCCTTCTCTCGTCCCTGGTGAGCAGTAGATGTTCCACGGGAGTTTGTAATTGTGTCGTACAGACACATCATTCAAACAGATGACGCTTAGCGACAAAAAATTCGCATAGTAACAAAGGTCACGTGACGGTCGGTAACAGGTAGAAAAATTCGGAGACTACCCACCTGCTATGGGTGGTGTAGTGGTATAGCACGCGTCACGGAATGACGAGGATCCGGGTTCGATTCCCGGCCATAGCTTTACTTTTCGGATTTTTCTATGTGTTCTGATTTTCACAGACATTTAGAAATTGTATGTATGTATGTAAATGTTACCGTTACTACACATCCAGGCCCAAAGCACTGAAAAATAAATTTATAACCAAACGTTGGTAATATCTACTACACGTACACTTATTGAGTTCTTAGAATGTTATTCGGGTTTGCTATCTCACTCCCTCCTATCGGTTCGATACTTGAATCGGCCGAGTTAGCTCCTGATGTTACCCTTACACCAGTGGTTCCTAACCTGGGGGCAATTAACCCCGCAGGGGTAAAACGGAGATTCTAGGGGGGTAGCACGGGATGGCACGAAATAGTATTAAAATAGCAATAAACAATATAATAGTACGGTTAACTCCGAGATTTATATATTACTTTACTTACTAGTTACCTAAACGTGCAATTTCTTACATAATAAACATATTTTCGTTCGAATTTGTGTGGTTTTAATTATTTTAAATTAGCTAGGGGTAAACTGAATTCCCATACTTGTTCACAGGGATAGTGACATTGAAAAGGTTAGGAATCACTGCCTTACACACACACACACACCAAAGAACTGCTTCGCAGATGTGAGCAAGTTAGGTACCTCACTGTGTGATCCTTCACTGAAAACACACGTTAAATTCTATTCTTTAGAAGCTCCAATATCTTTGGCGTCTAGATAAGTGCTGCCAGATTATGGAATTGTTCCCCGTTTAGTGGATATCCACGATTTTCGAAATTCCCCCAATTTCGAATTTACCCCAATGCACTTATAGGACGTTAGTAACTTACAGCAGCATTGCATTCTTGTTCATAACACTGGAATAAAAGAGAGCTGAATTGTTGAACTGTTTATTTCTTTTGTTTAATAATAGGTGATCCCGACTAACAGATTGATTTTGTTTGGCTATGCTTCACAAGCGTAGACCGCCTAATACTTTGGCTTAATATATTTTGTAATGTGCACTTAATAAAAATACCTTTTACCAGTTGCTTCTCTTCCCGGGCAGATGGTAAAAGCCCATCGAGGGCACGTTACTATTTTGATTCCATTTTCCATCTATACCTAGCCCCACAATTTTGCTAAACGTAGCCTGTAGGTCTTGTCACCTTAGGCTCTATCTACCCCGTAAGGGATGAAGACGTGATTTATGAATTGTTTTTTGTACGTTTTTAAATATGTATGTAATGTAATACTTCAGTTTTTTGAACTAAAAATAAGTTACTCACTGCTGCTACACAAATATTTTGGTCAGTAATCTGTAACAAGAAAAATCGATGGGTAGCACGCCGGGAGTGCCGGCATAAGTGAACGCCCAGCGCCGCTTAAACGACCCAGCAGCAACTCCGTCTTACGAATTTTCGATCTCACGGTTACGTGAACCTGACGCGGACCTGACATGCAGAATTGCAGCAGTTATTTCAGCCAGAGGACAGAACTCATATTTCATTTCATTGTTTGTAAATTTTACTACTTAAAAAGGAAAATGAAGGCACCTTAATTTATTGACAAAATGTGTAATTTCGTAAAAATCAAAATAAAACAATAGCGCCCATTTTTTTTGGAAATAAGCGTTTAAACTACTGATTGAAACTATTCGAACCCAATTTTATCTAAAACCGTGTAACCGTTTTAGCACAAAAGTAAAAACAATTTGACATACACACGCTATCTGACATCTGTGCTGTAGCACCACTTACTTATTTAATTCCTTGCTGCTGCTCACTCGTTGACGTGGACAGAATCAACCGCGCACTTGTCATGTAAACTGACATTGGCCCAAGCCTTACGGCCGCCATTACGGGGAAAATTAATTAATTACTCATTTAATTTTTAAAATGAATGCAGCGTAACTAAATACTTACACCACTCTCACATTTGGAGCCTGAACACTGAAACATATTTAAATTCACAGGATTTTTTTATTACAAAGGCGAATCACCTATTACGTACTGTTAATTATTAATTTTGATTTTTTTGCGGGTGGTAGGGCCTTGTGCAAGGTCCGTCCGGATCGCTACCACCATCTTACTCGCTAATCCTGCCGCTAAGTAGCAGTGCTTGCACTGCTGTGTTCCGGTGCGGAGAGTAAGACAGCCGGGGAAATTACGGGCACAAGAGGCATTTCATCTTAGTCCTCTAGGTTGGCAACGCATCTGCAATCCCTCCGGGGTTGCGGGTGTCTTCGGGCAGTGGTGATCGCTTACCATCAGGTGACCCACTTGCTCGTTTGCCTTCCTATTCATATATAAATATATATATATATATATATATAAAAAAAAAAAATTGACTGGATATGTAGCACTTTCTTTATGATTCTTATGGCAACTTCAATGTTATAATTGTTAAAACTGTCAAGTGAAATCGAATATAAGTTAATATTCAACCATGTATTTTTTTGAATTATTGAATAGGTATTACATTTATTGTAACTAGTAAACAAAATCTGTACATTAAAAATTAAAAACAAATAACTAAAAACTATGTACAAAATTAACCTAAACCTGGGCTAGGTTTAAGTAAAAAACTTACTCTGGTATCACATGGTTGACTTGCTATTGCCTACGAAAAAACAACTTCAAACCGGAGGCTTATTACCTAACTCGCTTGCGTGTTCATTTTGACAGTTCATGTATGGGCTGACAATTGGCATTGTTCATTTTTTTTAAGCTGTGCTTTTAACACCTTTATTTGATAAAATGGACTATTTCAAGCAACTAATTTGAATATTATGCTTTTACGTAGCTTTGTTAATTAATAATAAATATTTTTTCGCTGTTTCATAATTCGTGCATTTAGACAGAATCCCAATCGCCTTCGTTCGGCTGGCTATAAAAAAAACGGCTTTGTCTATGGTTTTGTTAGATTTGACAGTGACACGTGACAGTTGCCGTAGCCAAACTTTTTTTTTCACTTTTGTGGCAAACATTCGATGCTGGACTCTGTCTAAAAACCCGGTCGTTCGGTCAAACAAAGGTTCAAAGTACTATTACAAAAATATCTGCAATCATAAAGTATTTTTGAAATCGGACAAGATAAATCGGATAATTGATGGTTTTCCTCGAAATGGTTTTCGAATTGGAGCATACTAAAAAAAATGAACAATGCCAATTGGCATCGGAATCAGCTAGCTGTCACATTCATACAAGAACTGTCAAAATAAACAAGATGGCGATTACGAGCGAGTTAGGTAATAAGCCTACAAATTAGTCGATATGTTTAATGAACAGGAAATAGTTATTTGTGTCACTAGGGAGCAAAATGATGTATTTACGGCGAGGACGCTACATTGAATCCAGAGCGAAATGAGGGATTCAAGTGTTAACGCCTAAGATGAAAATAATTTTGCTCCCGAGTGGCTCATACAACTTTTCACGCTGAACATTGAAAAAAAAACTTGAAAAAAAAAATTCTTAATGTAATTTAAGAGCTACTAGCATAGAAAATGGCGTGGTTTTACAATTATCAACTTTAAAAAATTGCATTTTTTGCCAAAAAATACTTAGGAAAGCCTTGAACAGAAAAGTTGCACTTTGTTCCCTCTCGTCAGGGAGCAAAGTTTACTTTTCTGAATAAGAGGTGTGAAAAGGTAATTTTTACACGTTATTTTTGCCCGTCAGTGTAGATCCATAATTAATACGCCGCAGGAAATTGGGCAGAAGGTCAGGAAGCATCCTTCCTCCATCGTCCAGTTCTAAGACTGAATGTTTTTCAAGATTTTTAATTGTATTTAACCAATTTTCTACATATACATTGATCGATTTTCAAAGCGTACGGCGTCAAAAGAGGTGACTAAATTTAGAATTACGACGATTTCTCCAGTTCAGTTATTCCCTGGGTTCCTAACCTGGGGGCAATAATTACCCCGTCGGGGGTAAAATCGGTTTTTCGCGGGGGTCATGAGCTGGTTGGCTGATGATTTCTTTGCCTTAACAACGAATAAGCTAAAAAAGGTAAAAACCGTGACCCTAGTTAAGTCATAAGGGTATGGAACTGAAAAGGTTAGGAACCACTGTATTCTATCCCACTCATCAGCAAAAGTATTCAGGCATCATTTAAAAATAACTATATTTTATAATACCTTTAAAATTGTCACTGCTGTTAGAAGCAAAGTGATGGTACTCCGTGGCATGATGATAACAAAACCATTATAAAGATTATTTCACGCATAAAATCGCAGCTAATTGTATATCAAAGCAGCAGATGGATTATTAATCCACAGAGAAATCAAGTAGGTGATAAATAAAATATGCATATCTTAGCAGTAATACAGATGTAACGATCTAATAAATCAGTAACATAAAAAAAAATCACACCTCTCATTCAGAAAAGTAACTTTTGCTCCCTGCCGAGAGGGAACAAAGTTCAACTTTTCTGTTCAACGTTTCCTAAGTGTTTTTTTGCAAATGCAATTGTTTGAAGTTGATAATATTTGCAGACAAAGTCGCGGGCATTTGTATTTTATAATTTTAGGAAAGAAACATTAGAAATTAACCGGTTTTACGAGAGGCCTGTAGGACATGTGCGTGTAATTAAATATACGAAACCCTTCAAATTACTGTGCCTTTTTGGCTCGCGATGTGTTTTGGTGCGCTGTACCTCATTAGGAGAATGCTATTAAATATTAATACTAGAATTATATGGCTCATTCGTAAATACACACACAAAGAGAACACTCAAAGGGACGCGCAGACTGCTTAGCTTTACAATACGCTAAAACCGACGATTTTAACATTATATTTCACTAGCTGTTGCCCGCAACTTCGTCTGTTTCTCTTCGTCTTTCCGAAATAAAATGTAGCCTATGTGTTATTCCAGACTATAATCTATGTATTTTCCAAATTTCATACAGATCTGTCCAGCGGTTCTGGCGTGAATGAGTAACAAACATCCATCTATACTTACAAACTTTCGCGTTTATAATATTAGTAGGATAGGTTTTTATAGGTACGCGTTGGAATACCTGAAGTCCACGTTTAGCATGATTGTGGGCGTATAGGTGGCAAGAGGATTCAAAATGGGTTGCTAGCCGCATAACCTAACACGATTCCTAAGATTTCCGCCCGTGCCCTCGATGGGCTTTTACGAAGCGAGAAGAGAATCAGTTGGTACATTCTATGTTTTTTTTGCTCCCAGACCAGAAGCAGTTTGGAGAGGATCAAGGACCTTACCATGTCGTGTTATTGCGGATTACATACACATATCACGTCTATATCCTTACGAGGTAGACAGAACCTTTGGTAACAAGACCTAAAGGCTACAATTAGCATAATTGTGTGCATATACGTGGAAATGGGAATCATAATAGCGATGGGTTGCTAGCCGCATCGCCTATAACATGATTCGCACGTAACATAACATAACTGTTTAATATTTAAGATAAAATAAATGTGAGAATGTAACAATGAAAAATAAGAATGCCATATAACAGAAAAGGATTAGATCAGAAGCAAAAAGAAAAGATAAGGTACTAAAGACAGGAAGTGGATAAAGTTAGTGATAAATAGTGAGATTTGAGTTGGTAATAATAAAATAACAATTAATAATAGGTTTTTAGTTTTATTATGTCTTAGTATAAACTAACATTATAATAAGTCTTCGGTAAGTATTGAATTGGAACCAGTACAAATAAAAAAAGTAAATCGCACCAGTGCGCAAAAACGAACTTTGCGTACGCAAAACAGCCAGAAAAAGGGCACTTTATGCAGCCGTATTGAAAAAGATTTGGTTCAGTCAGCAGCCAATACAATGCAACTAAATTTCATTAGTTCAAAATTGCTCTAGTTTTAGAAATGCCGTCCCAGTTACTAACGAGTTTTGTATTTCACTAATTAAATCGGACTGAAACTTGGCTCAAGTCGTTAACACAATACATAAAGCTCCGCGCGTCGCACAGCACACAGATTATATCAGTATTATCAGGGGCGTGCAGTGGATTTTGACAGAGGGTAGGCGTATTGCCAACAAAATCCATATTGGTACGAAGCGTGTCGGGCACATTTACGTATGCTTACAAGCACTGCTTATATGCCTGTAAGGGATGAACGCGTCTGAGTATTATTGTGATTTAGTATTGGCAATAGCAAGTCAACCGTGTGATACCAGAGTAAGTTTTTTACTTAAACCTAGCCCAGTAGACGTATTACCTAACTCGCTCGCAATCGCCATCGTGTTCATTTTGACAGTTCTTGTATGGGCTGACAATTGGCATCGGAATCAGCTAGCTGTCACATTCATACAAGAACTGTCAAATTGAACACGATGGCGATTGCGAGCGAGTTAGGTAATAAGCCTACAGGTTTAGGTTAATTTTGTACATCACGTAATTCTTGTGGTTTCTTGGTTTCATGCTGGTCTGGGAGTAAAGAAAAAAACATAGAATGTGCCAGTTGCTTCTCTTCCCGCGCAGATGGTAAATCGATCGAGGTAATGGGCGTATTGTCGTTCAAGTTCTACAAGTGTGCAAAATTTCAGCTCAATCGGTTGCAGATATCTGCTTTAAAATTGAGTTGCAAGATTCCACCTGGACCAACATACCTACTGACATACATAGGTTGCTTGTAATGTAAAAAGAAAAATTTAAAATAACTTACTGCCGTTTCACTGTTTACTGTGTAATGAACTCGAAGTTATTTGTCGGTTTGTTCAACACAGATAATTGCATAACTTTTGCATACATGTACGATGCAATTGTGGAATTCAAGTAAAAATGACAAACATACATACAAAACAAAGAAAATCGAAACGACACTGAAAATTAGAACGCGTAGAAAAATCCGAAAAGTAAAGCTATGGCCGGGAATCGAACCCGGACCCTCCGGATGATGAGGATCCGGGTTCGATTAAAAAATTAAAAATTAAGTATCAATTCCATGGGAATGCTACCATTATTTCGAATTACAGATTTTAATACGAAAATAGGTAGGTTAGGTTAGTTAGGTATCTTCATTTGCCCGAAGGGTAAAACACCCAAAAAATGGGGCTCGGCTCTTGGGCGGAGCTCCGCTGAAAACCAGGTGGACAAACTGTAGGTGGGCCATCGACAAAAAAAGTGCCCGCGTGGTCCACCCAGGTGAACTAGGCAGGTGGACCACGATCGACGACTGTAAGTAACATACACATACACAAATCACGTCTATATACCTTACGGGGTAGACAGAGCCCGAGGTACCTAGACGTAAAAGCCACGTTTAGCATGAATGGGCGACTAGGTGGAAAAAGGAATCAAAATAGTGATGGGTTGTTAGCCGCATCGCCTATAACATGGTTCCTAAGAATTTCGCCCATTCCCTCAACGGGCTGTTACCATCTGCACGGGACGAGAAGCAACTGGTACATTCTATGTTTTTCCTTTGCTCCCACACCAGTATGGAAGCTGATCCAAAGAGGAAAACAGTAAAAAACATTATACCCTCAGAAAATATTTAATTACTTTCTTACAATGCTCCAGGTCGTTTTTCTGTAATTGTGTAGGTAATAATTTATGAAAAAGCCTAACGAAAAAACGCTGAATTTGTGTCAGTTTGTTTGTAAACCTGTACCCTGACAGAAATGTCAAAAACGCCGACGCGACGTTGACGCAGTGACGCTTCAGTGTATAGCGTAGCGTCAAGCCTTCATTTAAAACTAAGTTTCAAAACTTTTTTGACTAACTGACAAAATGATGTTTTGCCTCCAACCGCAAGATATGAAAAAACTACTTGTGGTGCGAGTCGGGTTACCTCCGCGTGTGGTCAAGAGCTGCGGTTTTTAGATCCGAGGGGAAGAGCAGTGCTTGATCAGTGCACCCTGGGCATCGGTTGATGATTTCCTGGCAGATTCTGAGGGATATCGTCATCCGTTGGCTAAGAGCTCGACAGGGGGAGGTGTCTTTTGACCGTGTTCTACCGAACGTTGCCGACATTTTCGTTAAAAGATTTTTGACATTGGCGATTTGGCATCGATCGATGGTGCCATATTAAAAAAGAGAACAAGAAAGTTTTTCTGCAATGTCAAGCTGCAAATAATACGTTTTGCAATTTCAATACTGTTACTTAATTAGAATTTTCGACCATTGCATTGAGAATGTCTAACAACATTTCAAAGAAGTGTAGGTGTTATCCTTACGGGGATGCCTAGGGTTACGTGGGACACCCCCCCCCCCCCCCCCCACGTTGCTCCGTCCCTCAAATCCCAACCCCCAGTCGGATATCGGAGTCGGATTAACTTACTAAATTAATTAATTAACCGTTGTTTCCCAGGGTACACCGGCCTAAGCGTTCCCCTCCCCGTGAGGCCAAGAGCCTCTGATAGAAGGGAACTGTAACGCTAGAGCCCTCGAGGAGGTTTCCGACGTCGCACCCCACGGGTAGAGCCTAAAGTAACAAGACCTAAAGGCCACGTTTAGGATAGTGATGGGTTGCTAGCCGCATCGCCTATAATATGATTTCTAATATACCCCTCTGTTTGCTATGTTGTATCCTTGATTGATTGATGGACGTCCACCCACAAGGTGGACCGATACACATACATACACAAATCACGTCTATATCCCTTACGGGGCAGACAGAGCCTGAGGTAACAGAACCTAAAGGCCACGATTAGCATGATTGTAGGCGTATAGGTGGTAAAAGGAATCAAAATAGTGATGGGTGCTAGCTGCATCGCCTATAACATGATTCCTAAGAATTTCGCCCTTTCCCTCGATGGGTTTTTACCATCTGCGTGGGACGAAAAGCAACTGGTACAGTCTATGTTTTTCCTTTGCTCCCAGACCAGCATGGAAGGAAGGTGGACCGATGACCTCAATAAGATCGGAGGATCGCGCTGGATGCAAGCCGCTTCCAACCGGTCTTATTGGAGGTCTAAAGGAGAGGCCTATGTCCAGCAGTGCACTTGTAAGGCTGAGATGATGATGATGATGATCCTTGATTGTACGTTTCCCTCACTTGCAAAAATAAACACGTAGCGCCAAGGTAGCTTCATTAGTCTTTTCAAATTCTCATTAGAACCAAATTCTAATTACTTGGTCGCGTTAATTTAATCTTTGTGCCTGGCGTGAGATTTGATCACAAAAGAATCTGGTTTGGGCGTTTATTGTTGAAACGATTAGATTAAAACAACATAATATAATGACTTCACGTTAAGACTGCGTCCACAAAAGTGCTTCTTGACTGCTTGTTTGTTGCAACTTACGACCTTTATAAATAGGTAGGTTCGCGGGTGGTAGGGCCTTGTGCATGGTCCGTCCGGATCGCTACCACCATCTTACTCGCTAATCCTGCCGCTAAGTAGCAGTGCATGCACTGCTGTGTTCCGGTGTGGAGAGTAAGACAGCCGGGGAAATTACGGGCACAAGAGGCGTTTCATCTTAGTCCTCTAGGTTGGCAACGCATCTGCAATCCCTCCGGGGTCGCGGGTGTCTATGGGCAGTGGTGATCACTTACCATCAGGTGACCCACTTGCTCGTTTGCCTTCCTATTCACATAAAAAGAAAGGAACTTTGACGCGCTTTAACTTTTTTTTAATGTTAGACAGGCCAGACAAACTTTGTCATTTTTGCTTGATTGAAAAAAAATACGTGTCCAATATTTTTGTAATCTAATTGACGGACTAAATAGAATTTCGTGATCTTGGCACGATCATTTCTATTACTAGAAGTACAGAAAATAATGGAATATTGGACATACATACATATATCACGTCTTTATCCCTTATGGGATAGACAGAGCCTAAGGTAACAAAACCTCAAGGCCACGTTTAGCATGATTAAGGGCGTATAGGTGGAAAGGGAAATCAAAATAGTGGTGGGTTGCCAGCCGCATCGCCTATAACATGATTCCTAATACTTTCGCCCATTCCCTCGATGGGCTATTTACCATGTGCGCGGGAAGAGAAGTAACTGGTAAATTCTATATTTTTTTACTCCCAGACCAGCATCGAAGAATATTGAATATTGGAAAAACCATAAATTAAAAAAGTATAAACCCCCACGGACTAATCGAGTAGGTAATCACATATAAATAAAATAAAAAATGTTTTTTTAGCCAACAATGCCTTACATAATTTTGAAAAACAGCTGACACTTAAAACTGCTACCGATTTTTACCAAACATAGCTGAGAACCACCGCAAGGAAACTGGCTTTCGAATGAAAAAGCCGCATCGAAATCGATCCAGCCGTTTGAGAGCTACGATGCCAGACACAGACACAAACACAGACTTCGACGTGAAACTTATAACACCCCTGTTTTTGCATTGACAACATCCGTTACAAGTTAAAAATACAGTATATGTGACGACAACTGACACAGCAGACACAACACACACACACACACACACACACACACACACATTTTATTTTTTTCTTTTCCAAATTTTTCTTTTTTTTGTTTTGTATTCACGCAGGGGCTGCGATGTACTACATCAAGGGGTCTTTCTGTGAACCAGCGTGAGCTCTCGAGCCCAGCACACGCTGAGATTGGTTCCCTTTGCTAAGCTTGTGTACTGTTACTTTTAAGTTTATAGCATGTCATTTTTGTTTCTATATGTACCTTGTCACTAGCAATAAAGATTTTTTTATTTATTTAACTAGCCAATTTTGATTACGGAACTCTAAACAATTACTTAAACTTTGGTTAACTCCAATTTGTGAAGCATAAAGATAGTTAAAGTAAACTTCAAAATCGATTACCGCGATAAATTAAATGTTAATACGACTGATCACCAATCATGTCGCTTGTGGGAGTTGTCGCAGTGTTTGTGACTATATCGTCTATAACGAATACTAAGGTAAATATCTGAACGTCACTGAAAATCAGAACACATAGAAAAATCCGAATGTAAAGCTATGGCCGGGAATCGAACTTGGATCCTCGTCGTTCCGTGAAGCGTGCTACCCTACACCACCCATACCAGGTGGGTAAGCCTTTGAATTTTGTTACTAGCTGTCACGTGACCTTGTTATTATGCGATGTGTTCTGTTCGGATTTTTTCGTGTTCTAATTTTCAGTGTTGTCTGGAAATTTAATTTGTAACGGTAAAATCATAAAAGTAAACATAAAGAATTTGATGAATAATTTAAGGTACTAATTATTTTACAATAAGAATTAGGAATCCTGATTAGTAGCATTAGGCACAGGATTTTTCCCGCGTCTTCATCCTCGAGTTATTGGTAGCACGCCTGCAAAAAAGTTAGTGGCAAACTACGGATAATAATAAGTCAAGAAGCGTAACTAAGCCCGAAAAAACGGGTGCGTAACGATGTATATAAAATTTTTTGGTATAATATTAGTAGCAATAACGCTCATTTGATATAATTATTAAATCATATAACAACACTTAATATATTTACATATGACATAATTATCATTTCTTATAATGATCATTTAATATAACATTCTTTAAGTATAATGCTTATTTCCTATAATGAACTTATGGTATAACGTTATTTTTATATAAAATACAATTGGCATATCAAAAAGTAGGTTAGGTTAGGTTTGAACTGCGTCCCCCAACAAAAACGAACTGCTATAAAAAAGTTGGTTAGGTTAGGTTAGGTTAGGTTATGATTGTTATATATTATGATTTGTATATAAAATGAGCGTTATACCATATAATCGTTATAAGAAATAAGCGTTATACCGAACGATAAATATACGAAATAAATTTATATATTTTAAAATTATACCAAACGTTTATTATACACAATGAGTGATTATACCCTTTGAAATTATATCAAATGTTGATATATCGATAGAAAATATATTAAATATTTTTATATCAATCATTACACACCCCGAAAAAACACTCCACGCCAAGGGAACCGCAGGGGGCGGGGCTTAAAATATGTACCGCGCGGCGAATTAGTTCGGCCGGGACGGTCGAGCTGTTATCGTGATGTTATCATTGTATTTTTGCGCTAATACATTAGGAAAATATGCCATCGTGTTGTGTGAAGTGGTGTAGAAACCATTCAGATATGAAAAATAGAGGACTCGCCTTTCCTATGTGAGTAAATAAATATTTTAGGACACCATACTTGACGACTCTGGATGCATGCGATCCACGCACCTTTCCCTTACCGCAAGTAGGCGGACACAATCACGACGCGCGGACTAATCGCGTGCAAGTATTGTCTATCGGAGTGACAGGTGTCACGTTTGCATTGCTGTTAGTTTGTGTGCGTAAGTGGAATAACAATCGAAGCGGCAACTGTTAGGGAATTACGCTTCTTGACTTATTGTTATTCGTAGTTCTAGGCGTAGTTTTAAACCCTCACTAATTCGCAGGACTCTCTTAACTTTTTGTTTGCTCAGGGGCCTTACCCTGACGTCTTAATGCGATTCAATTCAGATTCAATTTTACGTTTTAGCTGTCACTTGACACTTCTAGTATGGATCTGACAGCGACCTTGGTTCGGAATTGAAACGCATTAAGACGTCAGGTGCTCCTGACTCTTACGCCCTTCATAAACGCTCTGTAGGCTTCTGCTAACTTAGCAATCGTTTGTCCTTATCTGTGAAAGGTAAATCTCAAAGTGACAGACACAGACAAACGATTGCTAACGTAGCAGAAAGGGGTGCGAGTCGGGTTACCTCCGCGTGTGATCAAGAGTTGCGGTTCGTTTTTGGATCCGTCCGGAGGGAAGAGCAGTGCTTGGTCCGATGCACCCTGGGCATCGGCTAATGATTTTCTGGCAGTCCCCGATATCATTGACCATTGGCTAAGAGCCCGACAGGTCTTTTGACCGTGTTCCGTACAACGTTGCCGACATTTTTGTCACAAGATTTTTGAATACTGTATTTATACTTGATTCCATTTTCCACCTATACACCCTCAATCTTGCTAATTGTGGCCTGTTACCTTAGGCTCTGTCTACCCCGTAAGGGATTAAGACGTGATTTGTGTATGTGTGTGTATGTTTTTTTTATATTAAAACCGACAAACGGGCATGCGGTGCACCTGATGGTAAGTGATCACCGCCGCCCATGGACAACTACAGCACCAATGTATGTATGTATTTATACTTTGACATTGGCGAAATCATCGCTAAGATCGATGGGGCCATATTAAAGAAGTTAGCAGAAGCCTATAGAGCGTTTATGAGTAAGGGGGTTAGTGTTCTGGGGAAACTTTGGCTGCTTGGATGAATGGAGCGCTGGCGCCAGTGTTCAGACCGGTGGGGAGAAGCGCACAGAGAATCGGCGAGGACATCGGGAGGGCAGCCAAGAACACCGCAGCCAACGCCGTGCATGTCAAAACATCAGTCGTAAATTTTTTCAAAAATATCTGGCGGTCGGACGCAGTACAAAGAATAAGGACGCTGAAATAAGTTAATAAATGGTTGTGATTCGTTTGTGTTTATTTCTTTTTACCATCAGCTTATAAACATCCCACTTCTGGTTAACGGCCTTCTCGCTTCCACATAAAAGGGTGCGTTCAAGTATTACGTAAGCGCTCGAGGGGGGCGGCGGGGTCTTTGCTTTGCTTATTTTTGATGACATGGGGGGGGGGGGGGTCGATATGGTGATTACGTCTACAGCTTCGATTCGAACTGGTGCTCACGAATCAATAAAAATCAGAATCCATTAAAAGAAAAATGCATATAGGTACCAATGATTACGTAAGCATGGGAGGGGGGGTAAGAGGTTTGCTTACTTTTGCTGACAAGGGGCAGGGGGGGGGGGTTAATAATTGTAAAAAATCTGCATACGTAGGTAATACTTGAATGGCCCCAAATCAAAATGGGCCACACATAAAAATCCGAAAAGTAAAGCTATGGCCGGGAACCCGGAGCCTCGCCATTGCGCGCCCTGCACCACCCATAGCAGGTGGGTAAGCCTTCGAATTATTCTATCTGTCACGTGACCTTGTTACTATGTGATTTTTTGTCGCCAAGCGTCATCTGTTTGAATGATGTGTGTGTATGTAGGCCACACATACCCGACTAATGGCTATAAATGTTTTAATGAGTATCCATTAACTCGGCCATGAGTTTCGTAACAAATTATAACTTTTTGAAATAAATACGTAGGTATATACATGTAATAATATCTTCTCCAGTCTATATAGTTTAGAGGGCTTGGGCCGTAGATCCCGCGGGCCCAGTACGAATTGGGAACTTCACACACACCATTGAATTGCTTTGCAGATGTGTGCAGGTATCCTCACGATGTTTTCCTTCACCGAATAACCGATGATTTCAAATGAGATATCGCATATAAATTCCGAAAAACTCAAGCGAGCCCGTGATTCGAAGCCACGACCTCTGCTTCAGAGGCCACTAGGCTACCGCGGCTTTTTTCACATAAATACGTATATACGCGAGCGCTCAGGGAGGAAGGACTACGAACCAGTCCGAAACATGTCGAGTAACATTCAACTTTTACGTGTGAGTTATCGTTTGTGTAATTATGTGTTCATTTCTTCCACGCTGGTCTGGGAGCAAAGAAAAATCATAGAATGTACCAGTTGCTTCTCTTCCCGCGCAGATGGTAACAGCCCATCGAGGGATTGGGCGAAAATCTTGGCAATCATGTTATAGGCGATGCGGCTAGCAACCCATCACTATTTTGATTCCCCTTTCCATCCATACGCCCACGATCATGCTAAACGTGACCTTTAGGTCTTGTCACCTTAGGCTCTGTCTACCCCGTAAGGGATAAAGACGTGATTTATGTATGTATGTATGTATCAAAAAATAGTTATAGTCCGCGAGCTCTTAGAATGTTATTCAATTTATCTCGCTGTCTCACTCACTCTTCACTCACTCTTATAGGTTTGATGCTTGAAAGAAAATCCCCCTCCAAAGAAAATCGTAACTCAATATTATTTTATCCGTCACCCAATCCTCTCGATTATAATATATTTGGTGCCGATTCAGAATTTATAGCTTTTGCTATCGACTTAGCGCCTTGATTCGTAAAAGTGAGGGGAACAATTTAAAAAATGATCGACCATAACTCATACTTTCTAACCATAAGCCTTGGAGAAGTTAACCAATAGAGTGCAATTAAAAAAATACGCCAAAATACCGCGACGAAGAATAACCTTCGCGCTGCTGGGGTTCTAGTGAAAAGGGGTATAATTTCATATTTACATAGATATTTTTTGACTACACTAGAAAAGAAAATAGGTTGTCATTTATTTCAGAATTAACTCCTTTTTCACTAGGGCCTCATGAATATCGCAAAACTAAACTTTCAAATTAGGTACTGTTAAATGGGTGAGAACTGGTTTGGGGGGGGGGGGGGGGGACTACAGGGATGTTAAAATTGTATTGATGATTAAGTTTGTGTGATTTGTGTCTTGATCACAGACGGAGGTACCCGACTCGCACCCCAATATCCAAAAAGTCGTAAAGAAAAATATGTACTTACTTAATCCTGATCTGTCATGGTAGCAAAGGTATTGACTCAAAATTGATTTTAGCGTAAAATTGTGATCACGTCAATAAAAACTGATAGAATCATGTCGTTGGCACGCGCAGGCGCGTTGCTTCTTATTATTTACACGAGCAATATTGAGGTAATTTTAACTCCTTAACATTGGACACTTCTGATTTATTAGAGTACAGTCAAGGGCATAACTATATGTACGTAACCAAGACGAAAAACAACTAAAAGTTCGTTAGTTAGTTAGTAGAGAATTTCTCTGGCTGTACAGAGAGGTAATGCCGCCAGTGTGTTGGGGTCTATGCCGCAGGAGGGCCTTTTAGATGGTGTTTTCTTTTTATAGTCAGGTATATTTATTTAGTTTTAAGTTTTGTATATTTAGTTAAGTTCATCTACCAGAAAATCATCGTCATTGATATTATTATAATCACTACATAGTATAAAACAAAGTCGCTTTCTCTGTCCCCATGTCCCTATGTCCCTATGTCCCTTTGTATGCTTATATATCTTCAAAACTACACAGCGGATTTTAATGCGGTTTTTTTAATAGCTAAAGTGATTCAAGAGGAAGGTTTTTATGTATAATCCTACGCAGACGAAGTCGCGGGCAGAAGCTAGTGTTATAATATTCTATTTAATTCTTATGTTAATAAAAATACTACTAAAAGTTCAAATTTAAATGTCATAAAGCTATTTGTAATTAGGTAAATTGGATTCTAAAATTAGACAGCTTTACTTACTTTTACTGATGTAAAAAACACTGTCGTTTGGTAATTAAGTCGATCTTACTTTACAGCGTAAAATAATTAGTTAAGTAATTAGTTTTGTGCGCCCGTTTTTTTTCAAATGGTATTATTATCTAATTAATAAAATTATAAGATGCTAAATACTTAAGTATGTATTATAATAACAAGCGGTTTGTGTGTGCGTGTGTGTGCGTGTTTGTGACAGTGTGTTGTTGCTTTGTTACATCTTCGAATCGAAACGGAACACATTAAAACATTAACATTAAATTTGGAACAGATGCCGGGGTTGCGGGTGTCTATGGGCAGTGGTGATCACTTACCATCAGGTGACCCACTTGCTCGTTTGCCTTCCTATTCATATAAAAAAAAAAAAAAAGATATCGGAACTTTAGTTGCGTGTTTAGAAACACGTAAGTTACTTTTTATTCCGATTTTCTTACGATACTTCTCCGTGATTAGTACGATTGTGAATTAGACTGATAAATACATACTTACGGGGTAGACAGAGCCTAAGGTAAGGAGATCTAAAGGCCACGTTTAATATGAGTGGAAAAGGGAATGAAAATAGTGATGGGTTGCTACCCGCATCGCCTATAACATGATTCCTCAGATTTTGACTCATTTCCTCGATGGGCTTTTACCATCTGCGCGGGAAGAGAAACAACTGGTACATTCTATTTTTTTCTTTGCTCCCAGACCAGCATGGAAGAACTCGTCTAAATATATCAATAAAAACCAAAAGTATAGTATCTAAGTATCGCCATTTTGTTCAACAAGTTAAAAGACGCATTTATTTCAGATAGTTGCACGTGCTCGAGTTGTACCTTTATCAAGTGATTTAACAGTGAGTTATCTTTTAATTTAAAGTTATCATTTTATAATTTAAACTTATAATTTTTAATTTAAACTTATTATTATTAATTTAAACTTATAATTTTTAATTTACAATTATATATTTTTTAATTTAAACATAACTTTTTAGTTTAAACTTATATTTTTTTAATTTAAACTTATTATAACTACTAAATAATGGAATGTGCTTCCGTCGGCTGTATTACCACACATATACAAACTCTTCAATAGATTCTTTTGCACTTCACATCAGGTTTGAATCAATCGACTGAACAAAAGTTGTACCAAATGATTATTTTACCAAAAAAAATCCCTAAAAATAACCTGCTATGGGTGGTGTACCTATAGCACGCGTCGCGGAATGACTAGGATCCGGGTTCGATTCCCGGCCATAGCTTTACTTTTCGGATCTTTCTGTGTTCTAATTTTCACTGACATTTAGAAATTTCAAAAATAATCATTAGACCAATTTTTTTTAGACATTATAAATTATGTCATTATAAGATTTATTAGTTTAAAATAGTGAAAAAGCATCAGCAACGTTTTCTTTATTGTTTCAGTGTATTGGTGTTGGCTGTCAGATTTCTGTAAGTTCACGAGGACTATTTTACGGCGCCCATTTTTTGAAATTATCAGGCAATATTATGATTCCCTTTTACCAAAGCATACCCCAAAAATCTTGCTAAAATGGTATTTCTAGTTCATATTACACTAGGCTCTGTCTGCCCCGTAAGGGATAAATACGTGAATAATATTATGTACGTCTAAGCACCACGTATACACCCACAATCATACTAAACGTGGTGTTTAGTACCTTAAGCTCTGTGAACCCCGTAAGGGATAAAGACGTGGTTTATGTATGTATGTATGTATGTATAAGCAGTATTTATATTTTAAATGATTTTTTTAATCAAAGGCTTTGTTAAATGCAGTGTAGTACGGTTGGCTGCATCGCAACAGTGAGTTTTGAATTATAATATTATTTTTTTCAATCATATACATACCTACTTTTATTATTATTATTTTATTGTAATGTACTTCGTGTTAATTATGTTTTTTTTATTATTATTTAGTGCATCGGAAACAGATGTAAAGCGTCGGTAAATACATTTTTTAAAATAAACCTCATTGAGTTCGTATTTTAATACGTTACATTTTTTTTTAAACAAGTTCGCTTTTCACTGTCTGTCTATAGATAGATTAGATAGATTTATTTATCACCCTTTTAAAAATACAATTAAATGTCAAACATAAGTAGTAATTCACAAAAGGATCGTCAATTCTAATAAAATAGTAGGTAATAAAAAACAAAATAACAACAAACAAAAATAAAGCATAATGAAATGTCAATGTAAATTCACAAAAAGTACATACTACGTACGCTTATATTATATCTTCTTAACAGCGCTAGGGATTTTAATATTATGGTTTTCATTAATAGAGTGACTTAAAATAAACGTTTTAAACTTACTTTCTTTTCGTTTATGTTAGTTTTTGAAGTCGCTAGTCACTGTAAATGTCATATTAAAATCATAAAACTACAACCGGAAAAAAACGTTTTTTATGAAAAAATATTTAAAAACCGAACACAAATTAGATTATAACCTGTCTAATTCTCTTTTTTTTTTATAGTGCGATGCCGATAAATGTCTAGCAGTTGTAAGTTTGTATTGACAAATAATGAATACTACTTTTAATTATGAAACAACTAGCTTCTGCCCGCGGCTCCGCTTGCGTAGAACCAGGTCATCCTTCCACCTCGTTAAAGTAAAGAAATGCAATCCAGTATAATAATAATAATAGTTTACATTCATAAAATTTTCCGGGATAAAAAAAACAAGCGAACTGAGAATCTCCTTTTTTTGAAGTCTGTTAAAAAGTACCTTATGTACTATTCCAGTCTTCTATTTACCTATGGACGAAAAACAACACACATACATACACATACACAAATCACGTGGATAGCCCTTACGAGGTAGACAGAGCCCAAGGTAACATGTACCATCAGGCCACATTTAGCAAGATTGTGGGGAGGTGGATAATGAAATCAAAATAGTGATGGGTTGCCTCATCGCCTATAACATGACGCCTATGATTTTCGCCCATTCCCTCGATGGGATTTTACCATCTGCACGGGTAAAGAAGCAATTGGTACATTCGGTTTTTCCTTTGCTTGGGAACACCAGCATGGAAGAAAAACAACACAGACTAGTAAGTAAGTACGTACACAAGAGCTTAGTAAAATGCAAAATTCGAAGTTCGTGTAGTTCTATCCCTTTCATTCTCCTATCAATAGCTATTAGTGGGAGCAACACGGCATAAAGAACATCGCATTTCTAACTTCGAACCACAACCTCGCCCTTGATACTTCCATAAACATACAGAAAGTCCCTTCGGTATTTCTAATAACTGTAATCCCTTCTTAAAGGGTGAAGGGACCGAAGATATTTGAATGTAACGGCAACGGCCGACCGCAACCACGTCCGACGCATTTACCAACTACCCTATACATTACGCGTGTTGCTTCCTAAACCCTATGCAGTTATTATGTATACGTGCTAGTGGTGTAACGAATGTCATTTTTTAAACATTCGCGAATGCGAATGCGAATGCGAATGTCTGCTACTGACATTCGCGGATGCGAATGCGAATGCGAATGTAGAAGTGTTCAAATTTGGCGCCAATTGTCTATGGCTTTGCTGGCAGTTACGAGCTGCGTTCCGTTTGTATTTTGTTCCGAGAATTGCCGAGTTGATACGAACTCATCCGACTGAATTGTCATTCCGCTCGCGCCGGTCTTTTCGTAAACAAAACAAGTGAATTTTGAGGTTAGAGTTTGAATAGTCATTTATTTATTAACATGAATAGATCAACTTCTAGTGAAATATGGACTTATTTTACACTTTGCGATGCTGAACGAGCTAAATGCAAGCTGTGTAACAATGAATATTCCAGAAAAGGAAGAACTACAACTGCTATGCGAAATCATTTGAAGGCAATGCATAAAACCGAGTTTTCCGAGTTAGAAAAATGTGAAAATCGAAAACACGAATCTAAAACACTTGAACTGGCATCATCTTCCCATCAAAGTACTAAATCCGACATGAAACAGATATCACTTCAAGAATGTGTAGATAAAACGAAACAGTGGGATAATAAATCTTTGAAGTCATTGGCAGTTGATCATTTTATAAGTGAAATGGTTGCGTTGGAAGACTTGCCATTTAGTTTCGTGGAAAGTGTTGGATTTAGAAGACTTGTGAAGCATTTATGTCCATCTTATGATTTAAAGTCTCGCCCGTATTTCACTTCATTTATCTGCGATAAATTATATGGCAAAGTAAGTCAGAAAATACTCGAATTACTGAAATCCTTCAAAAAATTGTCATTTACTAGCGATATTTGGTCTGATGCTTGTTCTGGAGTTTCACTGCTGAGTTTAACTTGCCATGGGATTACAGAAGGATTTGAAAGGAAAATGATAGTGTTAAAAGCAGAAGTGTTCAATGAGAGCCGCCATACCGGAGAAAATATTGCTTATAAACTTGAAGAAATCTTGTTGTTATGGGAGATACCTAAAGAAAAAGTGAAATGTGTAGTTCGCGATGCAGGGGCTAACATGAAAAAAGGCATTAACTTATTAAATGTTAAACATATTGACTGTGCTTCACATAAGATTCAAAATGTGTTAAAAGAAGGGATGAAAGCTCAAAATACTGTCATGGTTGCCATAACTAAATGCAAGAAGATGGCAACTCATTTTCATCATTCGACTTCAGCTCAAGACGAGCTTGCTAATATACAGAAAAGGCTAAATCAAAAATCCCTTAAGATTAAACAAGAATGTGCAACTAGGTGGAATAGCACTTTTTATATGCTGGAACGTATTTTTCAAGTCAAAGAGTCTTTATGTATTTATGCATCGACAAATAATAAAATTCCCCTATTAACGTCTGAAGAGTGGATGATTATTGAGAAGCTTATCGTTGTACTAAGACCATTTGAAGAACTGACTAATGAGTTAAGTGCTGCCGATGTTTCCATATCTTCTGTGATTCGTTTAATCGCCACTTTAGAAAAAATTGTAAGCGATCTTGATGCATCTGATGAACACATTGGTGATACGATTACTGTTTTAAAAGATGAGTTTATTAGAAAATTTTCTGGTTTAGAGAATGAACTATTGTTCGCCACGGCGACCTTTATAGACCCAAGATACAAAAATAAGTTCTTTAAAAATACGTCCACTAAAGAGCGTGTCATAGCACATATTTTGGATTTGGTTGGGGACAGTCAAACCGATGTATTTTCCAATTCACGTTGCCCGAATGCAAAGCGTGTCAGGTTAAATGAAACCGAAGATACCCAAACAAATAAAAGTGTATCTTTGAAAGAAACAATGAATTTACTGATGGATGTGAGTGACAGTGAAGAAGAAGACATACCGCTTAATACTTTTCAAAACCCTGTTCATCTATTAATCCGTAAAACTGTCACAGAATACTCAACCGAAAAACGCGTGGCAAATGACGTCGACCCTTTAACTTGGTGGAAAGTGAACAAGGCAAGGTACGGCCTTCTGTTTCCTGTAGTTCGGCAGTATTTAGTTACACCACCAACGAGTGTCCCGAGCGAGCGCATGTTTAGTGGAGCTGGACTTATTTACACCCCACATCGAAACAGACTTGAAGGAGACAAGGCGTCGAAGCTTCTATTTTTAAAGTTTAATATTCCTCTACTAAAGTTTAATTATTAAAAAAAGATAATTAATTGTTATTTTTTGAGAGAGAAGTATTTTTGTTAGAGAGTTTATATAATTTTTTTGTTTGGTTAGATTCTTAGATTATATTTATAATTTAAAGTAGAAGAATATTGTTTTTGATTATTTATCATATTTTTGAGTTTTATTCAAGATGATGATTATTTAAACATTAAAAGTTAGGTATATAAAGAAAGACTGATAAAAGTTTCATAGATTTGTTTCTGTTAGTTTCAATGGCACTTAATTTTTGTGTTATGTTTTAATGAAAATTTAATTATTAAGCTTCATTGCCCAAAGTAAAATAATGAATAAATAATACCAAATGATAAAGTGAAGACTGTTAATATGCTTATGAGGTTAAGTTACTTTTTCTTGCATTAAAAACATAGGAAATGAATGGGTTTTTGATTTTATTAACCTACCATTTACCTTCAAATTGTTTTTTTTTTCTGATATTCATATCCGCAAAACATTCGCAGAAATTTTGCGAATGCGAATGCGAATGCGAATATCCAAAAATATGCGAATATTCGCGAATGCGAATGCGAATGCGAATATTCGTTACATCACTAATACGTGCACAATTGGCATTGTTCATTCTTTTTAAGCTGTGCTTTTAACACCTTTATTTGATATAATGGACTATTTCAAGCAACTAATTTGATTATGCTTTTACGTAGCTTTGTTAATTAATAATAAATATTTTTTCGCTGTTTGATAATTCGTGAATTTAGACAGAATCCCAATCGCCTTCGTTCGGCTGGCTATAAAAAAAACGGCTTTGTCTATGGTTTTGTAGATTTGACAGTGACACGTGACAGTTGCCGTAGCCAAACTTTTTTTTTTAATTTTTGTGGCAAACATTCGATGCTGGATTCTGTCTAAAAACCCGGTCGTTCGGTCAAACAAAGGTTCAAAGTACTTTTACAACAATATCTGCAATCATAAAGTATTTTTGAAATCGGACAAGATAAATCGGGTAATTGATGGTTTTCCTCGAAATGGTTTTCGAATTGGAGCATACTAAAAAAAATTAACAATGCCAATTTCTAGTTTTGGGCGAATGGGCGTAAGAGGGAAGCTCACCCGGAGTACAGGTCGTTTAAGAGCGGTGCCACATCGAATGGCGCTGGCGGAAAAAAAACCCACGCGTTATCGGCCCCCGGTTCTATGAACATCTACCATCAGACCTAAAGAGTGAACAAGATGACGAAACGTTTGGTCGTCGCCTTAAAGTCATTTTGTTGGAAAACCCATTTTACTCTGTAGATGAATTTTTAAATTTGACACTTATCTAATTTATCCATATTTATTATTATTATTTTTGTTATTTTTAATGATAATTTCCATTTTATGACCTATTTATTATTTGTATTTAATTTTTAATTATTGTCATTTTTATTTTAAGCTGACGATTTCGATATAAATTCCTTGACATTTAATTTTAAGTGATGATGTAATTTTATATTGAATGATCAAATAAACAAAACATAACAAACAAGGAGGGTCTCAAGGCAGCAATGGATGGAGAAATAACTGCCATGCAAGCAGCCATAAATCGCCGTGGTAGGGTTCTAGGGGATCGAAGACAAAAACGTGTAATGAACTGGGATTCATCAGGATCTGTTTGGGATTTTTTTTGTAGCCAAGCCTCTGGGATAATGATGTACCTACTCCACGTTAATGCTATTATGTATGTATGTATAACTCTTTATTGTACAGTCAAGTGTAATAATTATGTATCTAGTCAAGTTTCAAAAATAAGTATCATAGCTCTTACACCAGCGTAATAAGGTCGTGGGACATATATTTGAAAAGTTCGTATCGATACTTATTTTTGCACTTGACTGTACATAAAACAAGGCTAAGATGAATACAGGACGACACACATGCACAAAGGCGAACTTTTCCCTAAAAGGGCTCTCTTCAACAACAAGACATCAACCATTCCATTAACATACATAAATCACGTCTTTATCCCGGGTACGGGTAGACAGAGCCTAAATATGTTTTGTCATTTTGTTCATTTTTAAGATCGGAGGGTAGGTGTTTATAGTATTTAGGGCGCTTAAGCGAACTAACAGAGAGTGGTGAAACTGTGAGAGTATAATTAATCATAATTACATATAAACGGATAACTCACGCATAAAAGTCGAGTGATGCTCGACATGTTTCGAACTAATTCGAAAAAATTACGATGAAAATGAGGGTAGTTGTGCGCCGCTGTCAGTTGCGTCGAGCAGCCGCGCGAAGAGAGCGTTGGCGCGCAGTGTTCGTTCCGCTGCTGCCGGGGCGAGCGCTCCAAGAGGAAGCACTACGAATTAGTTCGAAACATGTCGAGCATCACTCGACTTTTATACGCGAGTTATCCGTTTAAATGTAATTATGATTAAGTGTCACGGTAGTTTCATGTTGAAAGTATAATTAAGTGTGAATACACACACACACACACACACACGCACGCACGCACGCCCGCACGCACGCACGCACGCACGCGCGCACAAACACACACAAACACACACACACACACACACACACACACACACACACAAGTTCTTAAAGCTGTTTTTTGTTTTTGTGTTTCGCTCCTATTTTTATTTTTATTTTTATTGATTTTATTTTTATTTTTAGTTACAAATTACCTTAACTTCTAACTGACGTCTACTAACCACTGTAAGCTAATTTGTCTTGTATAGTGCACTCCAAGGTCCCAAGATACAGGCTCTGCCTAGCTTGGGGTCTGCCAGATAATCGTTTTTGTATACTGCTGATGTATTTTTTACGAAATAAATTTATTCTTATTCTTATTCTTATATTTAGTGCATTTTACGTAAACACAAAGTCTTATGTTCGCTGAGAGCTCCGTTCTTATATTAAATTAAAAAAGACGCTTTGAAAAGGGTCACCAACCTATCTCCGCCGCAGACACACAGTGCGATGAAACCCCGATCTAGGTGGACAATATTTTATCTATGTGGACAATATTATTTAAGCCTCAAAACCGACTCCAGTAGGTCATATTATGATGTCAAAATAGAAATGAAATGAAAGAAATTACAAAATCACATTAAAATTAAAAACCAGTATAAGCTGACCTATTGGTACTAAGAATTACTACACGCGTGAAGGCCAATTTATATTGGTAATTGTTTTAGGCAGTATAAATGTAGTTTTTGACACACATTTAATATTCATATTATTTTTATTATATTTGCTGCGTCACGATGACCAGATAACCTCGTAGATACCTCGGCAGCAATTCCTAATTCTTTGTGATTACAAGATTGCACTAAGTGTTCTACGCGTCTTTGTTTGGTTTTAAATGAAGCATCATTAAAATCGATTCTTGGCCGACCAGGTCCAGAAGTCTGGGGAGGATCACATCCAAATGAAGACGTAGAAGGTTGTATATAATATTGAATTGTAAACTTAAGCTGTTCACTAGTTAGCCATCCAACACCTAATGGTAGTGCTTCGAATACTTCTTGTTTTCTCCCGCAAGCAACCCACTTTTCTAATAATTTCCCAGAATTTCCCAGAAATACGAGCTATATTTCTTAGTGAATCTGGCGTGACTCTGCTGAAATCAAATTTAATTGAAAAATAATCGAAAAGACGGTAAATCTAACCATTCTTCATAAAACTCCCTCCTAGGTACGGATAGTTCGATTTCTAAAAAAAAGTCAAAGACTCGCATCAGATCGCAGTTTCTAACATGCATCAAATGAAAGAACATTAAAAACTCTATCATTAAAAAAAAATCCAGCCCGGGGGCAAGGGGGGGCATCCTTTTCCTTGTCTATGAAACACGAAACTCATGCAAAAAAATTGGAACTTTTTACGTTAAAGTTGATTTTTATTGGCAAAGGAATATCCGTTTTTAACAATTAATATTTTAAAATGTAGTCCTTACCATTTACTTCACGATCCATGACTAGAAGTAGCACGATCTGATTGATAATTATTATAAAATATTGATAAGCGAAGAGCAGTAAAACGCACGATTTCACTATCGATGACAGTGTTTCGGTTCGCTTCGACATTATTTATTAATTTTATGAGGGTAGTAGGACAAAACTATTACTGGAATCATTCCTTCTAGGATGTTGGCTATCGCTATAGCCACCACAGATAATGAAATAGCGTGACCCTTTTTGTCCACCTAGATCGGGGTTTCATCGCACTGTGAGACAGTACGGCAATTCAATAAATTAAATGCCGCCACTGACTTGTTTCAACACGTTCGTGCGACACAATTTAATGTAATATAAATAGGCAGCAAACCGCAAATAATTCAAGATGGATTGGATTAATAGACTACAAGCCCATGGAAAAAAAAACATGTGAAATGAACCAGCGTGAATGAAGCTTAGAAGGCTGTTACTATATCATAAAATAACTTTGAGCGCTATGCCGTCATTTCTGAGCGGTACATTTATGGAATTACTCAGGTACAAGTGAGGAATTACGACTAATTATTAATGTACCTACGGCTTTTATATAGCTTATAAATGATTAAAATAAATGTCAAAACACCTAGTGCCGCTTTAAAATGGCGGTGCCGGGAGTTAGTGCAATTTTTTTTTCAATGTATAAGAAAAAATCTGTACTGCTCAGAAATGACGGCATAGCGCTCAGAGTTATTTTATGATATAGTAACAGCCTTCTAAGCTTCATTCACGCTGGTTCATTTCACATGTTTTTTTTGTCCATGGGCTTGTAGTCTATAAGAAGTAGAATACCTCGTGTGCCAGTAATTTCGCCAGTCTGAATCTCCATTTGAGCGTTTTCCAAATAAAAGTTCACGTGAACGATTCTCACAAAAGAACTTTCGATTAGTATTTTCACACACGTGGTTTCAAAAATCGGGCCCCAGTTCTCCGTCTGCATATTTCTGCAAATAACAGCTAGCGACTGTTTCTTTCAGTGTATCGGCGAATTTTGTCATACCGAGGTGAGTCCAAACATTCACAAAAATAATCACTTAGTCCATCTACTTAGTCATCTATGGAACACATCATGTGTGTTGATTATTGATGCCCTCGCGAGACTAAGAACGAAACTCCTCCTTAAAGGATACCCCGAACCAGGAGACTTCAAAACGCTACTGCGCAAACTGGTTTTTGAAATTAACCGATTTGGCGTCAATGACCGAAACCGAAACGGATTGCGGCTTACGGTTGAGTTACTGGTTTTTAACCGGTTATTAATGAAACCGTTTTTCGCACCAATTTAAGTTTTATTGAGAGAAATTAACCGGTTAACTTGGGTTAAAACGCCATCTCTTGTCATCACTATTCTCTGTAGCCAGCGTATGCAGGAAAGAGATAGAAAGAGCATCGCGCGCTCCGTGACTCAGCGCGTGCAGCGCGGTGGGGGCGGCGTTTTTGAGTAAAACCAGTTTCATATCGGTGAGCGCGAGCTTCAAAATATCGTTGTTCGTCACCGGAATTATTTTAATACTTTCAATTTAGCTCCCCCCATAAACCGGTTAATCCAATTAACGTAATTATATCGGTTTTGTAAACGATATTAACAGGTATTTCTAAAACGGTTCCTATGCCTGGGTGAAACATGCATTCAGTATGATCATTCTAATTAATATAAAAACTTACATTTCAGTGCAAAGGACCTCACTGTAAACAACCTTTGAAATCGTAAAGTATTAACTTATACCTTTATTATTTTAGTTAAAGAGCTTAAATTGGATATCTCTGTCGAGTATATTAATAATTATCTTCTCACTATGTTTTCCTTCGCCGCTTTGTTTTCGCTCATGATAAATTTCAAATGAAGTCCGAAGTGGGTGCCCGGGATTCGAACCCACGACCATCTGCTTAAGAAGCCATAGTTCGAGTTCTAACCACTAGGCTACCGTGGTGATATTGATAGACAGCTAAATAATATCGGCAATACAGTCGCTGCTTGTTGACGACGTTCTAACGACATCCTTAAACTGTGAAAGAACTTTTTCGACGGAGTGCGAGTCGGGTTACCTCCGCGTGTGGTCAAGAGCTGCGGTTCGTTTTTGAATCCGTCCGAGGGGAAGAGCAGTGCTTGGTCCGGTGCACCCTGGGCGGTTAATGATTTCCTGGCAGATTCTGAGGGATATCATTATCCCGAGCCCGACAGGGGGGTCTTTTGACCGTGTTCTACCGTACAACGTTGCCGCCATTGTCACAAGATTTTTGAATGGGAGCGGATCAGAATACATAAAGTTTAAAATGTGGGTTAAAATACATAATGGTTCAATAAAGAGTATTTGTATTGTAATGGTTCAAAATATATAACGCAATTTTCTGTAAAACTATTAGCTAAATGAACTTTTTTGATATCGTAATCTATAGATTGGTTTAGGTTAGGTTAGGTTTGTTTTATAACAATCCTGTTAATTTGTAACTTTCAGAGAAAATCGCATTATATATTATAAGCCATTATGTATTTTAACCCATTATACATTTTAAACTTTATGTATTTTAATACGTACCCGTTTTGAATACTGTATTTGTTACTTTGACATTGGCGAAATCATCGCGTTGATCGATGAGGCTATATTAGAAAAAGATGATCTTTTTCGACTACTAAATTCTTCCTTTATTCACAAGTGAAATAAGGGGGTTTCCTACCTATCATTGTCAGTAGACAAGTGGCAATAAAAACGTTACGTAAAACGAGCTCACATGAAGATAACGCTCCTTTGAAGAATACACGTGACCTGTCAAAGGCGTTTAACATATCTACATACTAAGTTTCGCTCCAAATAAGGATTTCATTCACCGGAAAGCTCATGGCAAAAATGTAATTTCGCAAATCAAATTCAAAGTTCCCAATCCGCACTGGGCCCGCGTGGGAACTACTAAGCTGTCTCCTTCTGAGAGGATGCCTGTATCCAGCAGTGGCACGTATTACGCTGGAGATAATGATGATGAAGAAAATGAACCCGTGTTTCAACACGCCCTCTACTTGAGAACCCATGTACAAATTACTAGTCTACTGACGCATCCATAGTTCCCTTGACCGTCATTTACTAATAGCTAAGTAACACTATCTGGCTGTCTATCTGACGCTGTCACGACTAAGCCACTGAACCGATTTTAATTAAATTTGGTACAGAGACAGTTTCTGTCCCGGGGAAGGATATAGATTTTTATCCCGGATAATCGCAAAGTTCTCTCGGAATAAGCGAATTCTATGCAGACGTCGCAGGCAACTGCTAGTGCACCATAAATCTGTAATAGACGCTAAGATGACTGAGTTACCAACATGGTAATTTGTTTCAGAATCGGCAGAAGCAGTGGGTCGCGTAGGCCAGGCAAGTTCAGTCCAGGGGTTGCTTCCGAGTCTTTCCCAATAGGCGACTATGTCCCTGGTTCCTCCGTCAGCCCCACGTGGTACTACGACACCAAATTCGTGGACTACGTTGACAGAAAATGGAAACGAAAATACAAGGACAACAAGAAGAAACCCATTGTCCCTCAAGCTACCTTTGCTCCACCTGTCTCTTCGCCTCTGGCTTTAGGAGGAAGTCAACCGACTCCAATTCCAGCTGTGCTTGTTAACCCTCATTGGTATTATGACAAGCACTTTGTGGATTACGTGGACAGGAAATGGAGGGGTAAAAGGAAACAGAAAGAGAGTAAAAGGGTTCTCAGAGATGGTGGTGGTCTTTTGTCCAGATTGCTTGGAGATTATAACGGCAGCCGTCACGGCGAAGACGTGCCCGAGACAGCAGCTCACGTTGCCCATGACATCATCAGTATTATTTTTCCCATGGAAAGTGTTTTTCATAATTGGCTGGGGTAGAAAACGTGGCAATAGAAAAACAAAAATCGTATCGCTATCAAATGACTCAAGAATTTTTACTTCTTCATTTTTTGTTTGCTTTTACGGTTTTATAAATAAATTGAACTAGCTGTTGCCCGGGGCTTCGCCCCCGCTGCAATTTAGAAATTTGTCAATTCCACTTTTTTTCTCATCCGTGCCTAAGATACCTAACTGCTGTTGCCAAAACTCATGCCATTTCCATTTCGTTTTCGATCCATGTCACCAAGTCCATGTTATTATTAGAACCTCCTGTATTTGTATATCAAACTTTGAAGCATTAGATACTTTTTTTAAATAAACAAACATGGCAAATCAATTTTGACATAATAGAGCCCAATAAAAAAGAAATTAAAAGTTGACGCAAGTCATTCATTGTAAACAAAGAAATCGTAAAATATTTTTTGTATTTTGTATAATTATCTTAATACGTAAGTGTTGCGGATAAAATCTGGTCGACTCAAAACAGATATTATCTCATGCTGAACATCTTACAACATGTTTCAGTCCAATAAATGTTATTTTTATTGTGTCATCTCACGTCAAAACACATGACACGGGTCACATTATACTGGCTGGTCGGGTAGCGCACAGTAGTTCATTAAAATTCATTTTTTTGTGGTTTTTCGTAATAAAATCTAAAAACGAAGAGCAGTTTGCAACTCTCCAGCATGAGACGAATCTAATGACATATAATTTATCAAAATCGGACCATAACTGTAGATCTGATGGCTTGTACAAAAATCGGCCTCGCGTATTATATATATAGATTTGTAAACGACACTGAAAATTTGAACACAGAAAAATCCGAACCCGGATCCTCGTTTCGTGACGCGTGCTACGAGTATACCCCTACACCACCCATAGCAGGTGGATAAGCCTTCGAATTTTTTAGTCTGTTACTAGCTGTCACGTGACCTTGTTACTATGCGAATTTTTGTCGCTAAGCGTCATCTGTTTGAATGGTGCCCACCCGCTATGGGTGGTGTGTAGTATAGGACGCGTCACGGATTGTGAGGATCCGGGTTCGATACCCGGCCATAGCTTTACTTTTCGGATTTTTCTGTGTTCTTATTTTCAGTGTTGCTTAGAAATTTAAATATCATATATATCTGTTTCTTTATATTTGTACAATAAAGAATTTACTTGTTTACTTACAAATGAATATTTGCACTGTTATTGTCTTTAATTTCTTTATAACGCAAGGTCTACTGCCATGCTGGTCGAGGAGCAAAGAAAAAACATAGAATGTATAGTTGTTTCTCTTCCCGCGCAGATGGTAAAAGTCCATCGAGGCAATGGGCGAAAATCATAGGAATCATGTTATAGGCGATGCTAGGAACCCTTCACTATTTTGATTCCATTTTCCACCTATACCCACACAATCTTGCTAAACGTGACCTGAAGGTCTTGTTACCTTAGGCTCTGTCTGCCCCGTAAGAGATAAAGACGTGATTTGTGTATGTATGGAGGTCACTTTCCCGTCCGCAGAACTGCATAAGTATATACAATAATCCATATCTATGTACCTACCAATAGCTAAAGAGGGTCGAAAATGAACATGGAAGATATTTAAAACAAAAATGGCTGCGTATACTTAGTATCGACAACTGAACACGTTCCAACAAGTTTTAGAATTTTTTTCTGTTTGTCTGTATTTGAGAGCGCATCGCGCGAAAACGGCTGAACGGATTTTGATGCAAACTTTACTAATATGTTGAGAAAATCACCGGCCAGGTTATAGGCTACTTTTTTGGAAAATTGCATAGTTCCTAAAAACATGTCAATTGTTCATTGTATACGGGCGAAGTCGCGGGCAGAAGCTACTAACTTTAAATTAGGTCTGAGATTCTTAATAACAACTCAGCTTCTAGGAACGTTATAATAATAGAACTCGACTTTTCATTACGTAATTCTACAAAAAATCACTTAGCATCACTACATAGTATAAAATAAAGTCGCTTTCTCTGTCCCTCTGTCCCTATGTCCCTATGTCCCTATATATGCTTATATCTTCAAAACTACACAACGGATTTAGATGCGGTTATTTTTAATAGATAGAGTGATTCAAGAGGAAGGTTTTTTTTATAATTCTATGCAGCCGAAGTCGCGGGAAGAAGCTAGTCACTACATAGTATAAAATAAAGTCGCTTTCTCTATCCCTATGTCCCTATGTATGCTTATATCTTCAAAACTACACAACGGATTTTGATTCGGTTTTTTTTAATAGATAGAGTGATTCAAGAGGGAGTTTTTTATGTTTAATTCTATGCAGACGAAGTCGCGGGCAGAAGCTAGTTAATTAATAATAAATTATGAATCTGCTTCCACGCCCTTTTTCACTGTCATTAAATATGTATTAACCAAAAATCTTTTAAAATTCTTGGCCTACGTTGGAAAAATCTTGGAAAAGTGGAAGTAGGCAACAGCCTAGTTAGGTCATAAATTATGACTAGCCCTTTCTAGTTTAAATGTAACTCTTTGTCGGTACCTAATTAAATACTCTTGATATTTAGCAGTTTATTTTATGATTTGTTTACTGTATTTAGACATGTACGCTCTATTGTGGCTTTCACTGTCTGGAATTTCAAAGTCACGCAATTGTACAATAAAGCATTTACTTACTTACTTACTTACTCTTCTAATCTAAGAATGACTGTTAGAGATCTTATAAAGGAAAGAGCTAGCCTTCAGACAGGTTGTACTTATTATTTTTCTTATTTTTTTTTTACTACCTGGCGAAAAGATAAAACTTAAAAAAAATTGGATAAAATTCTTAGTATGTAACTTGTTTCGGCAACTCGAAAAATAAATGATCGATACATATGTAGCGACTCTAGCGCCACCTAGTTGTCGACCACATAACTACGACGCACGAGTAGCTAGCGCCAGCTCTAGTGACAGATGTCAAGATAAATACAACTTTCAACTCCTTCGGACTTCGGTCCCCAGGCAGCATCTGCCTGGAGAGAGATCTCTCTATTGCGGTCTCCCCGCACAAATAACAAAGCTGAAGAAAGTCAAAAGTCTGTACCTACATGGCAGATATAAAAAAAAATGCCTGGGGATACTTAGAATACGCACCAACAGTTTCAGTTCCAACAGAGCGCATTACGTGAAAATGGTTGAACAGGGTTTAATGTATACTTTACTAATCTGACAAGAAAACCCCCGGACAGGTTATAAGCTACTTTTTATCCCGGAAAACTGCATAGTTCCCGCGGTTTATGATGATTTATAAACTATAGTTTCTAGATGACCGAGCTCTATCGTACGTTTTCTAAAAATGACACCTGGCACCCATCACTATTTTGATTCCATTTTCCACCTATACGCCCACAATCTTGCTAAATGTGGCCTGTAGGTACCTACATGTTACCTTAGGCCCTGTCTACCCCGTAGGGGATAAGGACGTGATTTGTATATGTGTGTATGTATGTATTAACAGGTTTAACATGTTAATTCGTGTTAAATAGCTTTACTTGAATGACGGACGTGCGATTTAATCAGCTTAGAACGCCGTGGAGTAATGAGTTAAATATTATAACGCGTGACGGGTACGTTCTAGGGGCGTTCGCAAATGGCGGGTATTATTAGCGGTCGGTCGAAGAAACTAATACTTCTGGAACCTATTTACACACGCACACAAATCACGTTTATATCCCTTACGATAGAGCCTTTTTTATGGTGTGGAAAATGCGCCTTATGCATCCGCCCGGTACGCGTACCGGGGGTACGCGACGGCAAGCATGCCCACTAAAAACCACACGGATACCCTCGGTCGTATGTGAGGAGTTACGGGAGCACTCGGTGTCACAGCGACGCCCCACGACCACCCCGGGGCTCCCTCTTCGCGGCACCTGTGCAATGTAGGCTTGGGAATTCCCGTCCACCGCTGGTGCCGCTTGGATTTTTTATAGAGGTTGTCTCCTCGTGGCCCCCGTCTTGAAAAAGACAGCGGCCCACGTTCCCGGCGCCTACGGGCCGGGGTTACGTGTTGCCCGACAGTGGCCGAAGCCACGCCGCTCCGCGATCGCGTCTCTTACCCACCCCACCTCACCTCACTAATGCATAATGCTGAGCCAGCGACCGTTTCACATTTGCGAAGACACACACAACGCTGATGATCTATTTTTCATGTCTTGATTATCCTTACTAATATTATAAATGCGAAAGTAACTCTGTCTGTCTGTTACCTTTTCACGCTTAAACCGCTGGGCCGATTTAGTTGAAATTTGGTATACAGATAGTTTGAGTCCCGGGAAAGGACATAGGATAGTTTTTATCCCGGAAAATTGCATAGTTCCCGCGGGATAGCACAGCCCAAACCACTGGACTTAGAGACTTGAAATTTTGCACATAGATCTTATACAATGTAGGCATCCACTAAGGAAGGATTTTTGGAAATTCCCACGGGATAAGGAAAAAACGGGAATTATATATTCGATTAGCTGGCGACTGGCGTGGGCAGCTTACTCCAAACTCAGGTTCGCATTCAACATGAAGATCAGTGCTGAACAAAAAGCCCGTATTCACGACCAGTGCATCTTGCCAGTGCTTACGTATGGGGCTGAGACCTGGGTTTTTACTAAGGAGATCCTCCACAAACTTCAGGTGGCTCAAAGGGCAATAGAGAGAAAACTGGTGGGAGTTACGCTGAGAGACCGTAAAAGAAACGAATGGGTCAGAGAACATAGTAAAGTGAGCGATGTGACTAAACGGGTTGCCAAATTGAAGTGGGAGTGGGCTGGCCATGTCGCCCGCAAGCATGGCTCGTGGTGCAAGGCAGTGGTTGAATGGAGACCGTGGGGCGAGAAACGCCCGAGAGGAAGACCGCAGATGCGTTGGTACGACGACATCAAAAGACTGGCGGGAACAAAGTGGTTGGAGACTGCTCAAGACCGAGAGGGATGGCATAAGCTGAAGGAGGCCTACACCTTAGAGGTTGAGAACGGCTAAAGAAGAAGAAGAAGATATATTCGATTCCGAGTGACGCTATCTCAGTAACTATAATAACTGGACTCTTCAAGTTTGATACAAAAGTAGGTGATTACAAAACTAAGAAACTAATTTTAGAATTTTTGGAAATTCCCACGGGATAAGGAAAAAAACGGGATTTATCTACGCGGACGAAGTCGCGGGCATAAGCTAGTTTTCTATAAAATTGTGTATATTCCCTTATATTTGTGTGTCTTGCAAAAAGGAGTAAATGTCTTCTTTCTTACGGGGCGCACCGCTCCGACGGCAGGCTCACGCCAGCTCTCACACCCTCGTGTACGAATCTGAAAACCGAGCTGTACTGAAGGAGTTATGATACATATATACCAGCTTAGTACATATGTAATAGTGATACGAAAGCTTTGGAATCGCATTGTAATTTATGGCAATATTGTAATTCAGAATGGTGCTTAATCATTTCAATATTCACCTAGAAACTGAAATGAATGAGAACAGTACAGTCAGCTTTGTAATTTGATTAGTTTTATTTTTTTAGATTCTTCCACGCTGGTCTGGGAGCAAAGAAAAAACATAGAATGTACCAGTTGCTTCTCTACCCGCGCGGATGGTAAAAGACCATCGAGGGAATGGGTGAAACTTATAAGAATCACGTTATAGGCGATGAGCTAGCAACCCATCACTATTTTGATTCCATTTTCCATCTACACACCCTCAACTTGCTAATTGTGGCCTGTAGGTACCTGTTACCTTAGGCTCTGTCTACGATGTGATAAAGACGTGATTTGTGTATGTATGTATTTTTTTAGAAAAATGTAACCTTAAATAATGTCACTAAATTTTGTTCGTTTAAATGTCGTTTATAAGTATAAGAATAACGAAGACTGGGTTCGATTCCCAGCCCCAGTTTTGTTTGTAAACGGCTTCAGAAAAAAACTTAAACGCATGGTGTAGGAATCAGCCTACAAATAAAAAAAAACTTTTTTACTAAAATAGCTATCTAGGTATATTTTTTAAGGAATAAAATAGTTCTGGGTTAGTTTGTAATACATATTTTTAAATATTTGTTTGTTAACCTGCTTAAAGGTTAAATAACTAAGTAAGGTGCTTAACTTGAAAAAAAAAAGATTATAATTTATGTTCGGTTTCATAGAAATGTCAATTAAGTACCTACCTAAAATGGTGTACTGTTGTAAAAACTTCGGATTTCGTGTCAGTTAAATTTTTACCAAAATATTTTCTTTTTGTTTTAGTTTAAAGACTGAAAAACAAATTGACTAGGTACTTAATCCTTCAAAAATATTTTTAGTTAAAAAAAGAAAAATGTGATCATACCTAAAAATATTTGGATCCCGACTGTACATAACAATAGCGAAATGAAAAACATTAATATTCGAACTGTCAAGGATCCACTATACCAAGCTACTAAATCATTGAAAACGGCAACGCGGTTTTGAAAGTAATCCCGAAAATTCTATTCAACGTGGAGCCTCTATTCCTTCCATAAGGAGAGGAAAGTAATAACACTGATATTATAATTAACAATTCCGTCTGTCTACGTCTGGGGGTACCAATCTGCGCCCCACACAGCCCCTGCGCTTTTGAAGTCGACGCGCTGGGATACCACGGGGAGTTGCAACCTTAGGTCCGTGGGGTCCCAGCGCGCATTTGTTAATCAAGGAAATGTCTAAGAGGCTGATTTACTGCAACGGAGACCAAAGAGCTGGCAGCTTCCTCGCACAGCGAATTAGCATTGCAATACAGCGGGGAAATGATGCCAGCAACTTTGGCTCAATGCCGCGGGGGAGTACGTTTATAAAAGTGCAAATGCAGCGAGAACTTTGCACACACGCACATATATGTGCACATGTGAGTGACCGGCATAACAGCTGGCTTTATGCTGTGTAAAGACAATCTTTTCTGTGACGGACAACTCTTTTGTACAGAAGCTCTCACACCTTAGAAATAATTGTACTTTTTTAATTACTAATTACGTATTTTTTCTTTGACTTCAGACGCCACGCCGCCGGTGTCGTGTCTCTTTCACTTACAGGCACCAACAGTGTGTGTGAAGAGTGGCGCTGCTCAGGGTCATCGGCGTTTCTCAGTGCCTTAGGGTCAGCGTTTTATCCCATTTCCAATTTTAATTAAAGAGAGTTTTAAGTGAAGTTAAGTAGCGAAGTAAAAGGAAGGTCACCATAAGTGCACTTATTCACCCTTGCCATGGGTATTCAAAAGGCTATTGAGTTACGAGTACCACAAAGCAATTACATCATGAAGTGGCGACGATTGCTTTCTCCTCTGTTAAAAATATGTTAGCGATTGACCAGGTTGGTGTAGGGAAAGCGGCGGATTCAGCGGGAGGGGGGGCACGGGGCACGGGCCTCCAAGACAATATTTTTGTGTAGCCACTGTGGAGACATACTTCAAGTTTGTGCAAGTATTTTGAATAATAATCAATTTTTAGGGTTCCAACCTTTTTGGCTGTTGGTGGCTGGCTGGCGCTAGTCCATTGCCACGCGCCGCGGAACTGAAAAAGAACAATAAGGCGGCGGGCACTTGTTTTCTTAAATTGTCGGTGCACGGTCGGTCGTTTATGCGGATTTGTATTTAAACTATTGTAAATATTAGTTAGTGTGTGTAAAAGTGTAATTAGTGTACATAATACCACGGACCAGTCTTCGGGTGTGTATTTCTTAAGCGGCGGCAGTGGCAAAAAGACTTTACGGACAAACTCTACTTAGCGTTGGTCGAAGCCGGCTTCATCAAGGTTTGTGGCTCTGGAATTGATTGTTAGACCTAATACTGCACAAGGGACAGCTAAACCACGGCCTTGGTAACAGTCACTATTTATCTATCGAAAGTTTTATTAAACAAAGTTTATTTCTAACAGTTGTTGTTTTTTGGCCCGTTCGCTCATCGTGCCCCCACAGAAAAAAAACCTGGATCCGCTCTTGGAAGTGTTAATTGTGTACATGTTTGGAACATTTATAGGCACTGTTACTGACGCGCTCAAAGACTTTAATTTTGTTATTTTTTATTTAATTGTGTTCGAGGTGATCTAAAATTACCTTAAATCATGTTTCCTGAGTTGTTTTATTTTTACGGTTATTCTTTGAAAAATTATATTAAATCCAGGGTAGATAGGTACGTGCAGTGTCACAGAGCTCGTTACAACCAACTGTACGCACTTTAGATTTTCAGTTCAGTGTCAATTTCGTGTCCTAAAGTGTGTTATACATAATAAATTCGTATTTGAAGACTGTTGTTGCATTTGCAACGCCGGACCCCTTACAAGCACTCTAGATTAGCAATGCACAAAGGAGAAGTTACAAAAGGTGCGAAATTGTCTAGCTAATTGGATACTCAGCGAGGACTAATCGTAGTTGTACAGACACCAGATATTTCAGAGCAGCCAAGGTGATCAAAAACATCAAATCATGAACTCTAACAACTTAAGAATAAAGTGCATATGCCGAAAAATTGTCCACCCCCCAACGCTTTCTATGTATACCAAATTTCAATTAAATTGGTTCAGCTATTTTAGACAGCCAGACAGACAGCCGGAGGGAGGGACGGAAGAACGGACGGACGGATGGACAGACAGACCGCCAGACAGAGAGACGGACGGATGGACGGACGAACGGACGGAAGGACAGACAAACAGACAGACAGATAGACATTCGTATATAGAGTTACTTTCGCATTTATAATATTAGTAGGGATTGGTTTATTCTCTATGCTTCTACTCCGCTTTGTTTCTGTGGTTGCACAACCATGACAAGTAGTAAATTAACTACTCGATCGTAAAGGGGATAGTGGAAGTGATCGCGCTGCGGGCGCCCTCAGTCGTCAGGTCAGTAGGTTTCGCGCCCGGACAATCCCTAACTGGCCGAATGCCTTTGACTTTTTGTTGCCAGATCCCAATCGACAATCTGCGGTGTTACTACTATGACAAACTGGGTAAAAGTTTCATGTTGACACAGAGTAACTTTAGTTTAGAAAAAGTATCGTCTTACTTGAAGAAAATCGGGTCGCTTTTTGTCCCATAATTTTGTACATTATGTATATCACGATTTAGATTAAGGTAACAAAACCTTAAGGCCATGATTCAGGGCGTATAGCTAGAAAGGGAAATCAAAATAGTGATGGGCTTTTACCATCTGCGCGGGAAGAGAAGCAACTGTCAAATTCCATGTTTTTTCTTTACTCCCAGACCAGCATGGAAGAAATTAATAATTTTCGTTGGTCATAATAATGGTTAGTAATTTTTTTTTAGTAACTTGAAATCGTGCATTTTTCTGGAATTTTGGAAAAGTCATCAGAATATAGTAGGTTAGGTTAGTCTACTTACAATTCTAAAAAAATATTTAGTGCATTGGTGTAAATTTTAAATTGGGGGAATTTCGAAACTTGTGGATATTTACTAAACGGGGAACAATTAGGTACATAATATCAGCGTTTACCTAGAAGCCCCAATGTCTTTGGCTTGTAGATAAGCGTTGCCAGGTTACATGAAATTTATATTTCATAATATTTTTTTCTCTTCGAAATATCTCCAGTTAAAATATTTGACGGTGGAGGCGTTTTACACCTCCACTGAACTTAAAATATTTTTATTGTTTTATTTATCTCTTTCTTTTTTTGCATACCTAACTACTATGTTTTACTTTGACTAGTTGAGACTTAATACTTCTTTGCTAACATATAATTTAAGGCTCGGGAATCCTTTTATAAATGTACCTATTTAATTTAAGTAGAATTTAAGTATTCCAGTAGCTTCATGTATTTTATTAAAAAAAAAAACTTTCTGCCAAGTTTGTTGCGGCGCATTCTTCTAGGCAATGATGGTCTTTCCGGATGCGCTGGTAGTTTCAAAAAACACGGTCGTTTAAAAGAGCCCTTGGCGGCCAATTTGCAAAAATTTTTTTTTGCATATTTTTTAAATTATGTTTGGCAAATGTTATTTTATTTTTTATTTACTGTGTGTAAATGTTTCCGTGTAATGATCGATGTTCAATGCTAATCGCACCCAGAGAGCGACCACACGTACAGTCTAATCGATCTATCGAGAACCCGTGTTACCGCAGCCTCTGAGATGAGACTAATAACACTCCACCCATCAGCCGGGGTGTGAAAAATCGCTGCTCCATTTATCATTTTAATTGTAGTCGTATTTTACTCGTGCGCAGAGGCGCCTGGCTTTTGTATGGATCCATCTAACAAATGAAAATACCTGTGATGTGTTTTGTTTGTGACAACGTGCATGCTTTTAGCTTGCCTAATATCAAACCCGTACCAAAAAAAAACCATTACAATGATTATTAGTATTTCTAGCAGAGCTGTTGCCGTCTGCATAGAATTTGTTTATCGCTATCCCGCAAGAATTACGCAATTTTCCGGGATAAAAAGTACCTAGCGTATGTGTTTTTCTACAAGATAATGTATTTATTGTGCAAAACAAACAAGACAAATACAACAAGACAAACACTGAGATACATGCACAAAGGCGGACTTATCCCTTTAAGGGATCTCTTCCAGTCAACCTTTGAGTGGATGACAGGAGTATTATATTAGGAGTACTATAATCTATCTATGTTCCAAATTTCATCCAGATCTGTCCAGCCGTTGTAGCGTGAAAGAGTAACAAACATCCATCCATACTTACAAACTTTGCGTTTATAATATTAGTAGGATGATCTTCCATGCTGGTCTGGGAGTAAAGAAAAAACATGGAATGTAACAGTTGCTTCTCTTCCCGCGCAGATGGTATAAGCCCATCGAGGGAACGGGCGATAAACTTAGGAATCATGTTATAGGCGATGCTAGCAACCCATCGCTATTTTGATTCTCCTTCCCACCTATACGCCATCAATCATGCTAAACGTGGCCTTTAGGTCTTGCCACCTTAGGCTCTGTCTACCGCGTATGGGATAAAGACGTGATTTGTGTATGTGTATGTAAATACTGGTCTACTGAGCACACAATACATTTAGTAATGAGACAGTGAACATACATATATCACGTCTTTATCCCTTACGGGGTAGACAGAGCCTAAGGCAACAAAACCTTAAGGCCACGTTTAGCACGATTAAGGGCGTATAGCTAGAAAGGGAAATCAAAATACTGATGGGTTGCTAGCCGCATCGCCTATAACACGATTCCTAAGACTAGGTCAATCCCTCGTGGGCTTTTACCATCAGCGCGGGAAGAGAAGCAACTGACATACTATGTTTTTTCTTTGCTCCCAGACCAGCATGGATGAAATGAAATTAAATGAAATGTTTTTATTCCAGACTTGCATCCATATTACAAAATAAAATATTAAGTGAAAATTTAAATTAATTAAATGTCTTAAAAACAACTAAGTTATATCAAATTAAATCAAATGAAATCAAATTAAATTAAATCAAATTAAAATTAAAATCAAAATCAACTTATACTTTTACACTAGGTATACACCAACCAACATCGCGGGTTACCCCTATCCCGTGACGATTGGCTTATGGTATATCCTCCAGCGCTCATGAAGGGGGCTGGTTCATGGATGAAACAGTGAAAATGTATAAAATAACGTTCCGCGTGACATTTCGGCTGCTTTGTCTCTAATGGAGCACATTCACTGAGATTGTCCGTCGTTTCCACGAGGCTTGAGAATAGTTGCTTGACGTGGGAACAATAAACCTTAGAGAAAATATAATAAAGAATGAGGCGGAGTTTTGCGAATGCTAAAGTGAGGCCGTTTTAAACTACGTCTTGCCGCGTGAGCGTGCACGTGTAAAACAATTTGTTTGACAAATTTTGTTCGAGCCTGAGTCGAATTTTAATCATTAGAAACTCAGCAAGAGACAGAGAGGCAACAGGCGACCCTCGTGCTGGCAGCCTTCTCGCGCAAAGAATCGCAATCGCAGTTCAGCGCGGGAATGCTGCCTGCGTGAGGCACCCTGCCAAGAGGCCCATCTCTCTTGTATAATTAATTTTAAAGTTTATTTAGTTATTTTAATTTAATAGTAGTTTTAGTTTTGTATTTACATTTTAAGTATCTGTTTTTTCATTAAGTTTATTAACAACTAGCTTCTGCCCGCGACTTCGTCTGCGTAGAATTATACATAAAAACCTTCCTCTTGAATCACTCTATCTATTAAAAAAACCGCATCAAAATCCGTTGTGTAGTTTTGAAGATATAAGCATACATAGGGACATAGGGACAGAGAAAGCGATTTTGTTTTATACTATGTAGTGATGATAAACCGTTATAGTAATTAGAAGTTTTTCGAACACTAATATTTCAGTGTCTGTCTCGAGTCAGTAAATTAGGTTGTCTGTCGGTGTTACTAGTTAAGCATTTCCAAAAAAATCCGCCCATCGAGGGATTCCTTGGAATTATGATGCGGCTAGCAACCCTTAACTATTTGGATTTCCCTTTCCGCTTATCTATGCGCCCACTATCATGTTAGCGTGGCCTTTGGGTCTTGTTAACCTAGGCTCTGTCTACCCTGTAAGGGATAAAACCGTGATTTATGGATGTGTATACAGGCTAGAGATGATTACTGGTCTATAAGATTTCTAAGTACATATATAAGTTGTCTGATGCCACCTAAATAAAATATCCGCCATTAGTTTTTCCTTGTCTCGACGACTCTAGCAAAGTCGTTACTCATAGATTGACAGTTTATCAGTATCCGTTTAGCCTCTACGTGCCTTGAAAAAGATCATTAATCATAGACTTACTAGACCAGTAGAAACTTTATACATCTCTACTATAGACTTATATAATTTACTAGCTTCTGCCCGCGACTTCGTCTGCATAGAATTATACATAAAAACCTTCCTCTTGAATCACTCTATCTATTAAAAAAACCTCATCAAAATCCGTTGTGTAGTTTTGAAGATATAAGCATACATATGGACATAGGGACAGAGAAAGCGACTTTGTTTTATACTATGTAGTGAAGGTACCTACTTAACTTGGGCACCTTATACATCGCTTTTATAAACGCATTATAAGTTAAGTAGAATTTAAGTATTGTATAAGAATTTACCAGTTGTTTCTCTTCCCGCGCAGATGGTAAAAGCCCATCGAAAGAATAGCCGAAAGTCTTAGGAATCATGTTATAGGCAATGCGGCTAGCAACCCATCACTATTTTGATTTCCTTTTTCACCTATACGCCTTCATGCTAAACGTGGCCTTAAGGTTTTGTGACCTTGGGCTCTGTCTACCCCGTAAGGGATAAAGACGTATACCCCCTAGTTCTATTATTTAGTTCCATTTCTATTTTCAAAGCAATCCAATATCTCCAACCGAGCCGTTGCGTGTGCGATCTATCATTCTTTATCAATTCTTTAATTCTACATTCCCTGTGGGCGAATATATCAAAAACTATATTCATTTCGCCCCCGAAAAATAGAAAACAGACCAGTTCTCGATCTTGTGGGAATTTCGCTAAGCCCTTTTTAGTGCTCATCTACAATCCATGAATGAAAATGAAAATGAAAATTTATTTTTGCAAAATGGCCGCCAAGGGCTCCTTTGCATGATTTTTTGAAACTATACCATAAAGAACCTTCAGCCAATAAATACTAGCTGCGCAGAATTAAATATAGTCTATTAACACTCACAAATGATGTGACTTCTTATTGGTTTGCGGCGGTTTGGTATGCTTTTGCTTGTCATCACTGTCACTTCGAATACATATATACATAGATACATACATTAGGTACTTCTATCCTTTACGAGGTAGACAGAGCCTAAGGTGGCAAGACTTAGGCCACGATTAGCAAGATTGTGGGTGTATAGATGGCAAAAAATGAAATCAAAATAGTGATGGGTTGCTAGCCGTATCGCCTATAACATGATTCTCGATGGGCTTTTACCAACTGCTCGAAAAAAGAAGCAACTGGTACATTCTATGTTTTTTTTTGCTCCCATACGAGCATGGAAGTAATTCAACTACACAATTTCAATCATTCGATTTTATTAAATTTACACAATGAGTAGGGATTACTGCCGAGGTTCCACATGTTTCAACGTCTTTGTTCGACAATCTTCAAACTTTTCATCTCTGATATTAATAAACGGAACTTCCTCCGGGGTTGGATCAACTCAACTTGAACCATACCCATTTCAAGTGCTTTCGGTAACTTTTTAATTTAGCGGTTACATAAACAGCGGTACTTTGCTAATTGCTAGCGAAATGGCTGGGTGCAGAGGATATATCCAAACAGAGTAGTAACAAGGGCAAATTGTGGCAGCACATCAGTTTATTTCCACTGATAGTATACAAACTCAATTTCTTTGCGATTTTTTTACTTTATCTTCAACATGATTGTAACAAAGCCATTTAAGGAATAATATAACTTTGTCACTTTCGGTGTTGAGACCCTTGGTCCGTGGGGTCCTAGCGCTATTAGCCTCTTCAAAGATATTTCGAAGCGGCTAATAGACGCTGCGGGTGACCGCAGAGCTGGCAGCTTCCCTGGACAGCGTAGGTATTAGTATCGCAGTCCAAAGGGGGAATGCTGCCAGCGTGGTACTATGCCACGGGGGCCCCTCCTTTTTTAATTATTTTACTTTAAGATTAGTTTTAGTTTAGTTTTTAATTTAATAGTTTAATTTGTTTTAATTCCCCTTGTATATGAAATAAATATAGTTTTTAAGGAATTACAATTTTTATTAATAGAATATTGCCTCTTTGAACTGCAATGCCAACCCTTCGAACCAGCCACGAACCAGAGCGGGGATCGAATAACTTACATGTTTACTTTTCGTTTTTTTTGAACTAACTATTGCCCGCGGCTTCGCCCCCGTTTCTCTTCAATAGCTGCCTGTTAAACTCCAGTGACCTACTTAGGTGTTAGCTGTAATTTTAGTATGTATCTGACAGCGACTGAACCTAAACTGAATCTGAATTGGATCGCATCAAGACGTCATGGTAAGGCCCCAGGAATCGCCAATTTTTGTTTGACGTAAATTTATTTCTTATAAATTACCAGCGACCTGCCCCGGCTTTTCTACTAGGTGTATTGTACGGTCAAGTGCAAAAATAAGTATCGATATGAACTTCTCAAAAATATATCCCACGACCTTATTACGCCGGTGTAAAAGCGTATGGTACTTATTTTTGTAACTTTGACTACATACATATTATTACACTTGTCTTGACTGTACATATAAACCTTCCTCTTAAATCACTCTATCTCAGTGGCATAACTATAACGTCTGGGGCCCGCGGCAAATTCGTCAGGAGCTCCTTCCTCAATATAAAGAAGTGCATCAGCGTCCCTTCTGTGCTCTAAACCAAGCCAGTTCGGGGCCCCGTAAAGCTAGGGGCCCCTGGCATTTTGCCACCCCTGCCACCCTATAGTTACGCCACTGCATATTTGATAATAATCGATCCAGTAAGTTAGCTCTTTTCCAAAGTGATGTAACTTCCATGCTGGTCTGGGTGCAAAGGAAAACCATAGAATGTACCAGTTTCTTTTCGTCGTGTAATTGACAATAGAAATATATCCGTTGGACAGTGGCGTAACTATAACGTCTGGTGGCCGCGGCAAATTCGTCAGGGCTCCTTCCTTAATGTAAAGAAGTGCATCAGCGTCCCTTCTGTGCTCTAAACCAAGCCAGTTCGGGGCCCCGTAGAGCTAGGGGCCCCTGGCATTTTGCCACCCCTGCCACCCAGTTACGACACTGCTCTATCTATTAAAAAAACTGCATCAAAGTCCGTTGCTTAGTTTTAAAGATTTAAGCATATATAAGGACGTCAGCGGAAAGTGATTTTGTGTTATACTATGTAGTGATATGACATTTCCCACTCTATTATGATTCTTGCTCTATGCTTAGTGGCAATAATAATATTGCTTGCCGTCTTAGCAACTTCTGGGGATTATTTCATCTTAAAAGTACCTGAGAAATACCTAATTACTTAACACTGGTGACGAGAAATAGACCAATAAATATTTTAGCTGCCAAAATAATCTCTGTTCTCTATCTATTTTCATTCGTTTATCTAGGCTAACCCAATTTACTTCTTGATTTTTGTTTACTTTTACGGTTTTACCGTTAGAAATAAAATTTCTGAATGACACTGAAAATTAGAACACATAGAAAAATCCGAAAAGTAAAGTAAAGCTATGGCCGAGAATCGAACCCGGACCGTTGTCATTCCGTGACGCGTGCTATATCCCTACACCACACGCAGCAAGTAACCTGCAGGTTAGGCTATGTGTTCCAATTTTCAGTGACATATTTAGACATCTGACCCATATGTGTTTAGTAACAGCGAAACCAATACCCATATGTGCACAAAAAATTGAAAAAAAAAACATATCTCAATTTACAACAGATAAATCTTTATTCATTCTTAACCAATGTTTTTCTTGTATATAATTTTGGCCAGTTATTTCATAAAACAGTTTTTGGTCTCTCCTGAAAAGTTGCATAAAGCTGGGTACTGACTAACGTTACGAGGTGTAATGTAGCATGTTACACAGCGAGCATTCATGTAGTCAGTATATTGTCGCTACGGGGAAACCAGCGAGGAACTACGTACTGACTGGATGAATGCTCGCTGTGTAACAATGTTACATTACACCTCGTAACGTTAGTCAGTACCCAGCTTTAGGGAACTGGCAATCTCACCGACGTTATGTATGTTGGTCTCTAGAAAAGCTTCCAGCGAATTACTTAACCACTTGAGAGCTTAAAGTTTTTTTAGTTGAGTTAGCGTTAAACTTAATATTATAATTTGGCATTGACTTGCAAAGAAGCCAACTTTTTCCGCCTTTTTGGAAGGGCGTTGGCCAAAAACGTGTTTAAAATTACACCCGCCGAACTCGAGAGGAATATTAAGTACTGTTTATTTGATGTCGCAACTGCGCCCACGTCTTACGACATATATCATGTTTAAGGGTGGGCTTCTGCAAAGACCATCCAGATAAAAAGAAAGAAAGAAAAAAAAAAGTTTATTTATGACAATCACAAAACATCAAATAAAATAAACAAAATAAATTATCACAAAAAAAAATTGTCACAACATGGTCCCAACTCAGCATTTGCTGGCCTTACAACCAGCGCTGGTCTTCCGTTGGGACCACAGGGTGATTACATTAAATAAATAAACGGTGAGAAATAGACACTAAACATTAAACATAATAAAATATAATTGGATGTGGTTGCCCGGGCACAAAGCCCTTTGCCTTTAAGAAGGAAAAAAAATAAGCATAGTGGAGGGGCAGGACGTACCTCGGACACCGAAATAAGGCTGCTTGTCTCCAGCAATTGAGTTTCCTCGGATCTTCTAGATTATACAGCTGTTACACAATTTGAACTTCAACGACACTATACACGTAAACACTTTGAACCACACTTTCTTATTTTTAAGATTTTTCTTGATAGTTTTTGAGTTAGATTTTTAATAGGAGATTTTTTAGCATCACTCGCGAGTCATTTGTTTTCGTCTTCTTGTTTCGAAAACCGGTGCGGTAGTAGGGATGGGATGGGAAAGGATGTGTTGCTGATGTAAAAAAATGTTTGGGAGCGTTCAAGTTGTGCGTGGTGTGTTTATGAATTGAATTATGACAGAAAAAATAAACATAATATTTCTAATTATAATCGGCGCAGCCAACTTCGGGGGGCCTAGAGGTTTCCTCTACATTGAGAACTAAAACTAACTAATATAAGAGCGGTTGATAAAGTTTAAATAACTAAAAATTAAAATTATTGCGTTGGTAGAGGACAGAGTCGAGTTAATGGACGTATGTACGTTCCAGAAGCGGTTCTTACTTTAGCAACACGCGTGATATTGTCCTTTCCAGGATAGACCTCTGAAACAATAGCCAGTGGCCAAAACATAGGATGAGTCTTATCATCCTTGAGTACAACTACCGTTCCTACACTCACAGGTTTAGAGGGTGTGTTCCATTTATTGCGTTGTTGAAGTGACGTTAGGTACTCTATGCTCCAACGTTTCCAATAGCTTTGGACTATTCTGTTTAAAAGTTGATAGCGGGTAAGCCTGTTTTCTGAGAGTGTAGAGTCGATATTTTCAGCGGGTAAAAATTTAAGCGGAGTTACATTTAAGAAATGATTTGGAGTCAAAGCTATCAGATCAGAGGGGTCTGATGAAAGTACACAAATAGGACGACTGTTTAACAGCCCTTCAATTTGTATTAATATTGTATTAAATTCCTCATATGTGAGGATTTGACTACCGACAGCTTTGTACAAGTGAGTCTTAACACTCTTGACATTGACCTCAGTCAAACCATTAAAGTGAGGTCCATAAGGGGGGCTATTCTTAAATTGGACTCTATGAAGAGTGAGATAATTACTTAAATAAGTTTGATAGTCAGTTGATTCTATGATTGAGTAAATTTCGTTTAGTTTGCGTTTAGCGCCAATGAAATTAGTCCCTCCATCGCTATACAATATAGAGACTGGACCTCTGCGGGAAATAAAGCGTTTGAACGCGTCAAGAAAGCAATCAGTACTTAAATCTGAAACTAACTCTAGATGAAGAGCTTTTGTCGTGAGACAAACGAATAAACAAACGTAAGCTTTATGGCTTTTAACACCGCGATGGCGAATGTGTGTTATGAAAAAAGGTCCAGCGTAATCAACAGCAGTGTGTACGAAAGCCTTGACTTGAGAGACTCTAATTGTAGGAAGATCACCCATTAGTGGGTTTGTAATACGTGGTTTTAGTTTAAAACATAAGTTGCAAGCGTGCACTCTTTGACGAATTAAATTTCTAGCGGAAAGAATCCAATACTTTTGGCGTGTCAAAGCCATCAATAAAGCGGGACCTGTATGTAGGTTTGATGAGTGGTAGTGATCTACTAGAAGCGAGACTATGCGACTTTTATTTGGCAATAGTATTGGATGCTTTTGATCAAAACTCAACTGAGAATGGGTAAGACGACCACCAACTCTAAGAAGGTTTTGTTCGTCGATAAAAGGATTGAGTTTTAGAATGGCTTTATTTGGACAAAGTTTACTATTTTTAATTGCGTTGATTTCTTGTGAAAAAACGTTGTTTTGTAAAAAGCGTATGGCGTAAATTTCAGCGTAATCTAAATCAGGTACAGTAATAGAACCATGTGAGTTAAGTATTTTTGCGAAACGGAGTACATATACCAGCGAGCGTGTAAACTTACACCATGTCGAGCAGCGTTCGGCGAGATCATTAATAAGGTAAGTATTATCTATTGAGTTAATATTTTGCGTAGGTAATGATATAGTTTTAGTTTCTTGTATTTCTGTTTTATCATTGTGATTAATTTTGTATTCTTTTACAGGCCAGGTGTTGACGGGAGCGGACAACCATTGCGGACCATGGAACCATAAATCATTATTAATTAAATTTTTTGGCGTTACAGGACGAGAGACGATATCCGCGGGATTTTCTGTACCACGAACGTGAAACCAGTGAGAAGCGTTTAAATGTTCATTTATTTGAGCGATGCGGTTAGCTACAAAAGTATGATACTTATGCGCAGGTGAGTGTATCCAAGTAAGAGTTACTGTGGAATCAGAGAATGCAAATATTTTATTTATGTCACAGCGTTTGCTGAGAACCGTGCGTACTGAGTCAACTAACTTTGCGAGCAAGACAGCAGCGCATAGTTCTAAACGTGCGAGCGTTTTATTTTGTGTCGAGACTTTGGATTTAGCGGTAAGTAATCTTACGGATTCTGCAGGCGCGTTAGTATTAGAATCAATTCGAACATATATGGCAGCACCATAACATTTTTCGCTAGCATCTGCGAAGCCAATTAGTGTAATATTATGAGTACAATTTATTCCTATATGACGCGGTATTTTAAGTTCAGAAAGTAGCGGAAGCTCTGTGTGAAATTTTTCCCATTTGGAAATTATAATTTCAGGAACCTCATCATCCCAGTCGAGTTGTAATTTCCAGCAATCTTGTATGAGCAGTTTCATGTACGCTACTACTGGGCTGATGAGACCAAGCGGATCAAATAAGCGTGCGGTAACTGAGAGGAGCGAGCGTTTGGTACAAATTTGCGGTAAATCAATGTTTATTTTAAATTGAAAATTGTCATCATTAGGTTGCCATTGCATACCTACGATTTTAGTGTCAGCGTTGGGATCATCGTCAAACTTAACAACGAGCGGGCTTTTATGAGAAGAAGGGACGCGTGACATGAATTCTATGTCATTTGAAATCCATTTTACTAAATTAAAACCTCCGGATTTAAACATTGCTACCATTTCCTTATAGACTTTTTCAGCGTTATCTAAGCCGTCAATAGAACTCACATAGTCATCAACATACATATGATTCTCGGCTTCATAAGCAGCAAGCGGATAAGAGTCGCGACTGTCTGCGGCGAGCTGACGCACTACGCGCATAGCGAGGTAAGGCGAACTAGACACACCAAAACACACCCTATTGAACTGATAAATTTCTATAGGAGAATCGGCATCAAACCGAAACAAGATGCGTTGAAATGGTTGATGTTTAGGTCTGAGCTTTACTTGAAAGTACATCTTCTCGATGTCAGCGGATAGCGCGATTGAAAATATACGGAGGTTGAGAAGTAGTTCAAAGATACTACTTTGTAAAATTGGACCTACATATAAAATGTCGTTAAGCGACTTGCCTGACGTGGTTTTACAGCCAGCATCGAGAACAACGCGAGTTTTAGACGTTTCTCTTTCTGGGCGGTAAACGGCTTTATGTGGCATGTAATAAGCGTCATCTTCTTGAAAGCTATTCGGAACTTTGAACAAGTAACCTTGATCAATATAGGTTTGTAAAGTTGCGTTATAATCTGCGCGTAAGTCACAAGCATCAAGTTTCTTTTCTAGGTTTAGAAAACGGCGCTTAGCTATAGCGTATGAATTTCCTAATTCGGAAGGGGGGTATTTGAAAGGAAGATCTACTGTGTATCTGCCACTTTCATCGCGTGAGTAAGTACTTTGAAATATTTTTTCACAAGATTCATCATCGGGACTGAAATGTTTTTTATCAGGTACATTTTCTATTTCCCAGAAGCGATGCGTTAATTGCTCGAGTGACAGCGACTCTGTTTGACAGAAGAACGCTTTGTCCGATTTAGAGGAGAGTGTTGAGGGACCCTTATGCGAGGGTGTAACGGCAGCCTTATGCGAGAGTGTAGCGGGAGCATTAAGTGTGAGTGTAGCGCGTGCGGATTCATCACTTAATTGAGTGTTCGAATTTATTGCGGAATGCGATTGAGTGTTTGAGTTGAGTGCGTTTGAGTGTTGCGGGAAAGAGCGAGTTGAATGCGAGTCTGCGAGGTTGAGTTCATCATTAGCGTGCGAGTTTTGCGAGTGAGTATGAGTTGCGTTAATTAATTGCGTCGAGTTTACGTGTGCGTGCGTTGAGTGTGCTGAGGTCAGCGAGCGTGAGATGCATTGGGCTTTACCCATAGCTACATAACCGAGAGTGGTTTCGATACCTACGACCGACGAGTTCGGTGAGGTCGATTTGTTAGATCCGAGTAAAAGCGGGAATAATTCGTTGCCTATCAAACAATCAATTTCTCCGGGTGCGAAATAATATTCATCAGCCATTGGCAAATTTTGCAAATGAGTTAATTCCGTCCTATCAATTTCAGCATTAGGCAAAAAATCGGTTATTGTTTCAATAACACGAGCATTGACTGTGTAAAAACAGCGCGAGTCAAAACGCGAATGCATCTTAAATTGCGTTATTCCGAGCGAGCGGTTTTCAATCTGTCCGATACCTTTAACTACCGATGGCGCGGGAGTAATCTTTAAATTTAAGCGTTCACAACAAGATTTTGTGATGAAATTACTCATCGACCCTGTGTCGAGGAATAAGCGCATACAATTTACTTGATCGTTATTAATCACATGTACAGACGCGGTAGGTAATAATACTGTAGTATCATTATTTGAAATGCGCGCGGGAACAACAACAGACATCGCACGGTTGTTATCAGTATTTGAAAGCGCGCGCCAAGAGGACATTTGCGCATGCTCACCGTGAGTGCGAGCAGTATCTACGGGCGGAGGTCGCGGCGGCTGTGAGTGCGAGCGAGACGCGTAAGGCGAACCGGCGACAGCGGCGCCGCTCGACTGTGGCGGTGGCGGGGCGAACTGCGGAGCGTGTTGATACCGAGCCGATGGAATTGTTTTGTTATCACTGATAACGTCTTGTTGGAAATCAGCTGATCGTTGAGTGCGGTTTGCATTCAAATTGTTGTTATTTTCGTAATGCAATAATGAGTGATGTTTGCGGTTGCAAACAGAACACCTGTTTGTCGATTTACAAGTATTTATGTGATGAAAGCCTAAACAGTTTATACAGAATGAGTTTTGACGAACAATATCGTTGCGAGTTTGCACATTTTGACTTAGAAAGCGATCACACTTGAACAGCGGATGAGAGGCGTTTGCGTTACATACTTTGCACTGTTGAAATTGTTGAGTTTGAATGTTATGATTGTTTTCAAATTTATGAAACATTTGGGGTGCAGCAACTTGAGAATGGAATGCTTTAGTTTTATTTATTTGTGTTAATTGCGGAACAGGTCTAGAGTATGGTTTACTGTTACTGCTAGATTGAGATGAGGGCACCTGAGGACCATGAAGCGCTGTAAGCTTTGATTGTTCACTTAAAAACTTTTTCAAGTCTGCAAATTTGGGAATATCCATGTTTCTATGAGCTTGTTCAAATAGGTTCAGAATTGGTTTATCAAGCTTGCTTAAGGCAATGTGAGTTATCATAAAATCTGACAAGTTATCAATATGCAATTGTTGCAAAGCAGCTTCAGCGGTGCAAAAGTTATCCAACATATTATCAGCTGATTGACCTGGCTTTTGTTGAATCATTTTATCCAAGTACATAGATGCTTGCACCCTTGTATCTTGGTATTTAGCTAGAAGAGCTTGCCAAATGATGTCATAGTTCTGTGAAGTAGGCGTTATACCTGAGCAAATATTCAACGCTTTACCAGAAAGACAACCAATTAAATATTGAACCTTTTCAGCATTTGTTAATTGAGTGTTATGATGTATTATACTGCGGAAATTCTCATAGAACACTGGCCATTTATTAGGAGTACCATCAAAACCTGTGAGTTGAAGCGGAGGCAGTTTGATGTTAAAATTGCTGTGTTTTTGTTCAAACTCAAGCTCCTGTCTCAGAGTGGTTTCTGTTTGCTTTATGAAACAGTATAACTCATCAAATGTATTGAAAATGCTATAACTCGGTTCTGAGGTTGGATTTTCTTTATATTGTTCAATTAAAAGTTTATCAACCGTTTCCATATAATCAGTGCGGGTCTTGTCCAGGGTTTGAGTCCTGGCAAGAAATTGACGTCTATGGACAGAGTCAGAAACCTTTAGGCTAAGATTATAAACTTCCTGTATAATGAGAAATAAACTTTGTCGTTTTCTTTCAAGGAATTTAATCATGATGTTTTCCTCACTTGAATTAGCGCCTGATTTTTGTTCTGTGCCTCCCCCCATTGTGGTGACAAAATGCGAAATTTACAATAAAAATGCTATAATTTGTAACAATGAGCACTAATAGAAGTTTGGAATAATATTTTACACAGAAATATCTAGAAATCCTAGTTGGCGGTGCGTATATATAACAATATGGCGGGTAGGTATGTGAGCGGTGCTTTGAGAAGTTATTTACAAGAAATAAGTGTGAAAATATACGTGAGATGAACGTTAATCGGTACTTTACAACTTGAGTATAGATATAGACGTTGAGAAATAAATGGTATTTACAACAAAATATGATACTATTTGCGTGATTAAAACAAAATAAAGTTGGCGAAGCGTGCGAGAAAAAAATGGCGGAACAAATTGAGATTGGGTTTTTTGCGTATTTGAAAAAATTAAACGAGTAGTGTATGCGTGTTGTGGAGGATTATAGGAATGAGGGAAAGGATTCAGGATCGAAGGACCAGACTTGGAGGGGCAGGACGTACCTCGGACACCGAAATAAGGCTGCTTATCTCCAGCAATTGAGTTTCCTCGGATCTTCTAGATAATACAGCTGTTACACAATTTGAACTTCAACGACACTATACACGTAAACACTTTGAACCACACTTTCTTATTTTTAAGATTTTTCTTGATAGTTTTGAGTTAGTTTTTTAATAGGAGATTTTTTTAGCATCACTCGCGAGTCATTTGTTTTCGTCTTCTTGTTTCGAAAAACGGTGCGGTAGTAGGGATGGGATGGGAAAGGATGTGTTGCTGATGTAAAAAAAATGTTTGGGAGCGTTCAAGTTGTGCGTGTGTGTTTATGAATTGAATTATGACAGGAAAAATAAAAATAATATTTCTAATTATAATCGGCGCAGCCAATCCGCATCTGATTTTCTAGCAACCTGTATAATAAAATTATTTTACACTAGCCTTCCGTCCGCAGCTTCGCCCGCGGTAAATTAATTTTCCCGTAGGAATAGGTATTTTCCCGGAGTAAAAATTAGCCTATGTCACTCAGTGATAATGTAGTTTTCTAACGGCAAAAGAATTTTTAAAATCGGTCCAGTAGTTTCGGAGCCTATTCAATGCAAACAAACAAACAAACAATCAAATTTTTCCTCTTTATAATATTAGTATAGATACAAACATACGAGTGCAGTTGGTGAACTATTTGAATGCTATTCGGCTTTCGGGTACCATCGGCTGATTCAAGTAGGTATCAAACCTATGAGAGGGAGAGAGACAGCAAGACAAATTCGAATGGTATTCTAAAAGGTCACGGACTTTTCTTATTACGCTTGCTTGTAGTAAAAACACACACATAAATCACGTCTTTGCCCCTTACGGGGTAGACAGAGCCTAAGGTAACAAGACCTAAAGGCCACGTTAGAATGATTGTGGGCGTATAGGTGGAAAGCGGAATCAAAATAGTGACGGGTTGGTAGCCGCATCCCATTCCATGGGCTTTTACCATCTGCGCGGGAAGAGAAGCAACTGGTACATTCTATGTTTTTCCTTTACTCCCAGACCAACAAAAAAAACAAAAATAAACATTATTACCGTAGCTTGGCAACCGTCGCCTTCGCACTAAATTTAAAAAATAAGTAAATTAAAATAAAAACTAATTACACCTACCTACGTTATTAATAGTTTACAATAGCTAGGAGCTAAAAGCACAGTCATTAACAAAATAACTTGGTATGGTCGGGTATCGGCACATAGGTACTAAAAACACGTATTTGGAACATTTTAAAAATTTTCAATCACTTACATAAAAATTATGTTATTGCTTATCTAATTTTAAAATCAGGGGAAGAGCAAAGTGTCGCTTACGTAATTTTGCTCATGAAGTATCATGAAGTATATTTTTATGCTTAGGTACGAGTATTTAAATGAAATAGGTACAAAAATAAAAGCAAAAACTTACTCCGGCTTGACACAACATTCCATCACACTGAAGGAAAACCAAATAATTAAAACTTTCCCATTATTAGAAGTAAAAAAACGAACGCCACGTGAATTGCAAGTCAAGTACCTACATATCTGAAGCATTTGAAATAGATTATTCGCCAAAAAGGAAAATTCATTTATTTTTAAAATTAACAAAACTGCTTCCGTGGCTTAAAACAAACAAACAGACAGACTTTTGCATTTATAATAGGTATATGGATATAGATAAATGAAATGATATATTATGTCTTCCATGCTGGTCTGGGAGTAAAGAAAGAACATAGAATTTACCAGTTGATTCCCTTTCCACCTATACGCCCTTAATCATTCTAACCGTGGCCTTAAGGTCTTGTTATCTTAGGCTCTGTCTACCCCGTAAGGGATAAAGACGTGATATATGTATGTATATTTGTATATGTTACCGTTACTACACATCCAGGCCCAAAGCACTGAAAAACAAATTTATAACCAAACGTTAGTAATATCTACTACCTACCTACACGTACACTTTTTGAGCTCTTAGAATGTTATTTGAGTTTGCTATCTCACTCCCACCTATGGGTTCGATACATGGAATCGGCCGAGTTAGCTCCCGATGTTATCCTTACACACACCAAAGAACTGCTTCGCAGATGTGAGCAAGTTAGACCTCACTGTGTGATCATTCACTGAAAACACACGTTAAATTCCATTCTTTAGAAGCTCCAATGTCTTTGGCGTCTAGATAAGTGTTGCCAGATTATGGGATTGTTCCCCGTTTAGCGGATATCCACGGTTTTAGAAATTCCCGCAATTTCGAATTTACCCCAATGCACCTTATTTATTTATTTTTTAATTAACTTTGGCACACAAAACAAATTGCAAACATGTGGTACAGTAGTGTAAATAACTAAGACTAAGCAATAAGCATCATTTACAATTCAAAACTATGTGTACACATCATGAAAAGAGTGATATAGTTAAGATCTAAATAAGAAAAGTATAAACAACGATAAAATAAGTAAACACGAATACACCAATAAAGTTACACAAGCCTCCATTATAATTTGACTAACTCAACTGAGAACATTTTTCAACTTACTCGAAAACTTATTGAGTTTTGAGTTAAATATGTCTAGATCCTCATGGACACAGGCCAAGTCGTTGTATTCCCTACACATAGTACTTATAGGACATTAGTAACTTACAGCAGCATTGCATTCTTGTTCATAACACTGGAATAAAAGAAAACTGAATTATTGAACTGTTTATTTCTTTTGTTTAGTAATAGGTGATCCAGACTAACAGATTGATTTTGTTTGACTATGCTTCACAAGCGTAGACCGCCTAATACTTTGTCTTAATATATTTTGTAATGTGCACTTAATAAAAATACCTTTTTCCAGTTGCTTCTCTTCCCGGGCAGATGGTAAAAGCCCATCGAGGGCACGGGCGGAAATGTTAGGAATCATGTTAGGTTATGCGGCTAGCAACCCATTACTATTTTGATTCCATTTTCCATCTATACCCAGCCCCACAATTTTGCTAAACGTGGCCTGTAGGTCTTGTCGCCTTAGGCTCTATCTACCCCGTAAGGGACGGGGTATAGACGTTATTTGTGTATTGTGTGTATTGTATTATTTTATGTTTTTAAATATGTATGTAATGTAATACTTTAGTTTTTTAAACAAAAAATAAGTTACTACTTTATACAGGGGTAGGCAGAGACTACTTTATTCCACTTGCTACGATCCTGACATATTTCTTTCGCTTCATCCACAGTCATCAATCTCTTCATACATGCTCGTCGGTTTCGGGTACTCCTGACCTGACCTTTTTCCAAAACGTCTCCTATTTGGTCTCGAAACGTCCGTCTAGGCCTTCCCCTCCCAACGTAACCCTTCACACTCCCCATATAGATCTGTTTAGTTAGTCTACTTTCATCCATCCGCTCTACATGCCCAAACCAACTAAGCATACTTTTTTCTATCCTAGTCACTATATCCTCTTTCACACCAGCACGTTCCCTAATAAAGTGGAATAAAGTAGTCTCTGCCTGTGGGAAAGAGGCGTGACGGTATGTATGTATGTATGTAATAAGTTACTCACTGCTGCTACACAAATATTTTGGTCAGTAATCTGTAAAAAGAAAAATTGATGGTAGCACGCCGGGAGTGCCGGCATAAGTGAAAACTATACACGCACACTCGCGCAAGCGCCCAGCGCCACTTAAACGACCCAGCAGCAACTCCGTCTTACGAATTTTCGATCTCACGGTTACGTGAACCTGACGCGGACCTAACATGCAGAATTGCAGCAGTTATTTCAGCCAGAGGACAACACTCATATTTCATTTCATTGTTTGTAAATTTTACTAGGTACCTACTTAAAAAGGAAAATCATGAAGGCACCTTATTTTATTGACAAAATGTTTAATTTCGTCAAAATCAAAATAAAACAATAGCGCCCATTTTTTTTTGCAAATAAGCGTTTAAACTACTGATTGAAACTATTCGAACCCAATTTTATCCAAAACCGTGTAACCGTCAGCCGGGGAAATTACAGGCACAAGAGGCATTTTATCTTAGTCCTCTAGGTTGGCAACGCATCTGCAATCCCTCCGGGGTTGCGGGTGTCTATGGGCAGTGGTGATCACTTACCATTAGGTGACCCACTTGCTCGTTTGCTTTCCTATTAATATAAAAAAAAAAAAACCGTTTCGTTTTAGCACAAAAGTAAAAACAATTTGACATACACATGCTATCTGACATCTGTGCTGTAGCACCACTTACTTATTTAATTCCTTGCTTCTGCTCACTCGTTGACGTAAGAATCAACCGCGCACTTGTCATGTAAACTGACATTGGCCCAAGCCTTACGGCCGCCATTACGGGGAAAATTAATTAATTACTTATTTAATTTTTAAAATTAATGCAGCGTAACTAAATACTTACACCACTCTCACATTTGGAGCCTGAACACTGAAACATATTCACAGGATTTTTTAATTACAAAGGCAAATCACCTATTACGTACTGTTAATTATTAATTTTGATTTTTTTGCGGGTGGTAGGGCCTTGTGCAAGGTCCGTCCGGATCGCTACCACCATCTTACTCGCTAATCCTGCCGCTAAGTAGCAGTGCTTGCACTGCTGTGTTCCGGTGTGGAGAGTAAGACAGCCGGGGAAATTACGGGCACAAGAGGCATTTCATCTTAGTCCTCTAGGTTGGCAACGCATCTGCAATCCCTCCGGGGTTGCGGGTGTCTTTGGGCAGTGGTGATCGCTTACCATCAGGTGACCCACTTGCTCGTTTGCCTTCCTATTCATATATAAAAATATATATATATATAAAAAAAAAAAAAAAAAAATTTTGACTGGATATGTAGCACTTTCTTTATGATTCTTATGGCAACTTCAATGTTATAATTGTTAAAACTGTCAAGTGAAATCGAATATAAGTTAATATTCAACCATGTATTTTTTTGGATTATTGAATAGGTATTACATTTATTGTAACTAGTAAACAAAATCTGTACATTAAAAATTAAAAACAAATAACTAAAAACTATGTACAAAATTAACCTAAACCTGGGCTAGGTTTAAGTAAAAAACTTACTCTGGTATCACATGGTTGACTTGCTATTGCCTACGAAAAAACAACTTCAAACCGGAGGCTTATTACCTAACTCGCTTGCGTGTTCATTTTGACAGTTCATGTATGGGCTGACAATTGGCATCGGAATCAGCTAGCTGTCACATCCATACAAGAACTGTCAAAATAAACAAGATGGCGATTACGAGCGAGTTAGGTAATAAGCCTACAAATTAGTCGATATGTTTAATGAACAGGAAATAGTTATTTGTGTCACTAGGGAGCAAAATGATGTATTTACGGCGAGGACGCTACATTGAATCCAGAGCGAAATGAGGGATTCAAGTGTTAACGCCTAAGATGAAAATAATTTTGCTCCCGAGTGGCTCATACAACTTTTCACGTTGAACATTGAAAAAAAAACTTGAAAAAAAAATTCTTAATGTAATTTAAGAGCTACTAGCATAGAAAATGGCGTGGTTTTACAATTATCAACTTTAAAAAATTGCATTTTTTGCCAAAAAATACTTAGGAAAGCCTTGAACAGAAAAGTTGCACTTTGTTCCCTCTCGTCAGGGAGCAAAGTTTACTTTTCTGAATAAGAGGTGTGAAAAGGTAATTTTTACACGTTATTTTTGCCCGTCAGTGTAGATCCATAATTAATACGCCGCAGGAAATTGGGCAGAAGGTCAGGAAGCATCCTTCCTCCATCGTCCAGTTCTAAGACTGAATGTTTTTCAAGATTTTTAATTGTATTTAACCAATTTTCTACATATACATTGATCGATTTTCAAAGCGTAATTTTGAATTACGACGATTTCTCCAGTTCAGTTATTCCCTGGGTTCCTAATCTGGGGGCAATAATTACCCCATCGGGAGTAAAATCGGTTTTTCGCAGGGGTCATGAGCTGGTTGGCTGATGATTTCTTTGCCTTAACAACGAATAAGCTAAAAAAGGTAAAAACCGTGACCCTAGTTAAGTCATAAGGGTAATGGAACTGAAAAGGTTAGGAACCACTGTATTCTATCCCACTCATCAGCAAAAGTATTCAGGCATCATTTAAAAATAACTATATTTTATAATACCTTTAAAATTGTCACTGCTGTTAGAAGCAAAGTGATGGTACTCCGTGGCATGATGATAACAAAACCATTATAAAGATTATTTCACGCATAAAATCGCAGCTAATTGTATATCAAAGCAGCAGATGGATTATTAATCCACACAGAAATCAAGTAGGTAATAAATAAAATATGCATCTTAGCAGTAATACAGATGTAACGATCTAATAAATCAATAATATAAAAAAAAATCACACCTCTCATTCAGAAAAGTAACTTTTGCTCCCTGCCGAGAGGGAACAAAGTTCAACTTTTCTGTTCAACGTTTCCTAAGTGTTTTTCGCAAAGGCACTTTTTTGAAGTTGATAATATTTGCAGACAAAGTCGCGGGCATTTGTATTTTATAATTTTAGGAAAGAAACATTAGAAATTAACCGGTTTTACGAGAGGCCTGTAGGACATGTGCGTGTAATTAAATATACGAAACCCTTCAAATTACTGTGCCTTTTTGGCTCGCGATGTGTTTTGGTGCGCTGTACCTCATTAGGAGAATGCTATTAAATATTAATACTAGAATTATATGTTCCATATTTCATCCAGACCTGTTTAGCCGTTCTGGCGTGAATGAGTAACAAACATCCATCCATCCATACTTACAAACTTTCGCGTTTATAATATTGGTAGGATAGGTTTTCATAGGTACGCGTTGGAATACCTGAAGTCCACGTTTAGCATGATTGTGGGCGTATAGGTGGCAAGAGGATTCAAAATGGGTTGCTAGCCGCATAGCCTAACATGATTCCTAAGATTTCCGCCCGTGCCCTCGATGGGCTTTTACGAAGCGAGAAGCAGTTGGTACATTCTATGTTTTTTTTGCTCCCAGACCAGTAGCAGTTTGGAAAGGAGCAAGAGTGCAGTGCAGTGCAGCATGTCGTGTTAATGCGGATTACATACACATATCACGTCTATATCCTTACGGGGTAGACAGAGCCTTTGGTAACAAGACCTAAAGGCCACAATTAGCATAATTGTGTGCATATACGTGGAAAAGGGAATCATAATAGCGATGGGTTGCTTGCCGCAACGCCTATAACATGATTCGCACATAACATAACATTACTGTATAATATTTAAGATAAAATAAATGTGAGAATGTAACAATGAAAAATAAGAAGGCCATATAACAGAAAAGGATTAGATCAGAAGCAAAAAGAAAAGATAAGGTACTAAAGACAGGAAGTGGATAAAGTTAGTGATAAATAGTGAGATTTGAGTTGGTAATAATAAAATAACAATTAATAATAGGTTTTTAGTTTTATTATGTCTTAGTATAAACTAACATTATAATAAGTCTTCGGTAAGTATTGAATTGAAACCAGTACAAATAAAAAAAGTAAATCGCACCAGTGCGCAAAAACGAACTTTGCGTACGCAAAACAGCCAGAAAAAGGGCACTTTATGCAGCCGTATTGAAAAAGATTTGGTTCAGTCAGCAGCCAATACAATGCAACTAAATTTCATTAGTTCAAAATTGCTCTAGTTTTAGAAATGCCGTCCCAGTTACTAACGAGTTTTGTATTTCACTAATTAAATCGGACTGAAACTTGGCTCAAGTCGTTAACACAATACATAAAGCTCCGCGCGTCGCACAGCACACAGATTATATCAGTATTATCAGGGGCGTGCAGTGGATTTTGACAGAGGGTAGGCGTATTGCCAACAAAATCCATATTGGTACGAAGCGTGTCGGGCACATTTACGTATGCTTACAAGCACTGCTTATATGCCTGTAAGGGATGAACGCGTCTGAGTATTATTGTGATTTAGTATTGGCAATAGCAAGTCAACCGTGTGATACCAGAGTAAGTTTTTTACTTAAACCTAGCCCAGTAGACGTATTACCTAACTCGCTCGCAATCGCCATCGTGTTCATTTTGACAGTTCTTGTATGGGCTGACAATTGGCATCGGAATCAGCTAGCTGTCACATTCATACAAGAACTGTCAAATTGAACACGATGGCGATTGCGAGCGAGTTAGGTAATAAGCCTACAGGTTTAGGTTAATTTTGTACATCACGTAATTCTTGTGGTTTCTTGGTTTCATGCTGGTCTGGGAGTAAAGAAAAAAACATAGAATGTGCCAGTTGCTTCTCTTCCCGCGCAGATGGTAAATCGATCGAGGTAATGGGCGTATTGTCGTTCAAGTTCTACAAGTGTGCAAAATTTCAGCTCAATCGGTTGCAGATATCTGCTTTAAAATTGAGTTGCAAGATTCCACCTGGACCAACCAACATACTGACATAAATAGGTTGCAAGTTAACAAGCTTGTAATGTAAAAAGAAAAATTTAAAATAATTGTCTTACTTACTGCCGTTTCACTGTTTACTGTGTAATGAACTCGAAGTTATTTGTCGGTTTGTTCAACACAGATAATTGCATAACTTTTGCATACATGTACGATGCAATTGTGGAATTCAAGTAAAAATGACAAACATACATACAAAACAAAGAAAATCGAAACGACACTGAAAATTAGAACGCGTAGAAAAATCCGAAAAGTAAAGCTATGGCCGGGAATCGAACCCGGACCCTCCGGATAATGAGGATCCGGGTTCGATTAAAAAATTAAAAATTAAGTATCAATTCCATGGGAATGCTACCATTATTTCGAATTACAGATTTTAATACGAAAATAGGTAGGTTAGGTTAGTTAGGTATCTTCATTTGCCCGAAGGGTAAAACACCCAAAAAATGGGGCTCCGCTCTTGGGCGGAGCTCCGTCGAAAATCAGGTGGACAAACTATAGGTGGGCCATCGACAAGAAAAAGTGCCCGCGTGGTCCACCCAGGTGAACTAGGCAGGTGGACCACGACCGACGACTGTAAGTAACATACACATACACAAATCACGTCTATATCCCTTACGGGGTAGACAGAGCCTGAGGTACCTAGACCTAAAGGCCACGTTTAGCATGAATGGGCGACTAGGTGGAAAAAGGAATCAAAATAGTGATGGGTTGTTAGCCGCATCGCCTATAACATGATTCCTAAGACTTTCACCCATTCCCTCGATGGGCTTTTACCATGTGCGCGGGACGAGAAGCAACTGGTGTATTCTATGTTTTTCTTTTGCTCCCACACCAGTATGGAAGCTGATCCAAAGAGGAAAACAGTAGGTAAAAAACATAGCCTCAGAAAATATTTAATTACTTTCTTACAATGCTCCAGGTCGTTTTTCTGTAATTGTGTAATAATTTATGAAAAAGCCTAACGAAAAAACGATGAATTTGTGTCAGTTTGTTTGTAAACATGTACCCTGACAGATATGTCAAAAACGCCGACGCGACGTTGACGCAGTGACGCTTCAGTGTATAGCGTAGTGTCAAGCCTTCATTTAAAACTACGTTGCACAACTTTTTTGACTGACTAACAAAATGACGTTTTGCCTCCAACCCCAAGACATGAAAAAACTACTTGGGGTGCGAGTCGGGTTACCTCCGCGTGTGGTCAAGAGCTGCGGTTTTTAGATCCGAGGGGAAGAGCAGTGCTTGATCGGTGCAACCTGGGCATCGGTTGATGATTTCCTGGCAGATTCTGAGGGATATCGTCATCCGTTGGCTAAGAGCTCGACAGGGGGAGGAGTCTTTTGACCGTGTTCTACCGTACAACGTTGCCGACATTTTTGAATACTGTATTTATTACTTTGACATTGGCGATTTCGCATCGATCGATGGTGCCATATTAAAAAAGGGGACAAGAAAGTTTTCTGCAATGTCAAGCTGCAAATAATACGTTTTGACATTTCAATACTATTACTGAAATAGAATTTTCGACCATTGCATTGAGAATGTCTAACAACATTTCAAAGAAGTGTTGGTGTTATCCTTACGGGGATGCCTAGGGTTACGTGGGACCCCCCCCCCCCCCCCCTGAAGGGGTATACCCGAACTAAAAACTCTCCGGCGTTGCTCCGTCCCTCAAACCCCAATCTCCAGTCGGATATCGGAGTCGGACTAACTTACAAAATTAATTAATTAACCGTTGTTTCCTAGGGTGCACCGGCCTAAGCGTTACCCTTCCCGTGAGGCCTAGCGCCTATGATAGAAGGGAACTGTAACGCTAGAGCTCTCGGGGAGCTTTCCGACGTCGCACCCCACGGGTAGAGCCTAAAGTAACAAGACCTAAAGGCCACTTTTAGGATAGTGATGGGTTGCTAGCCGCATCGCCTTTAATATGATTTCTAATATACCCCTCTGTTTGCTATGTTGTATCCTTGATTGATTGATGGACGGACACCCACAAGGTGGACCGATACACATACATACACAAATCACGTCTATATCCCATACGGGGCAGACAGAGCCTGAGGTAACAGAACCTAAAGGCCACGATTAGCATGATTGTAGGCGTATAGGTGGTAAAAGGAATCAAAATAGTGATGGGTGCTAGCTGCATCGCCTATAACATGATTCCTAAGAATTTCGCCCTTTCCCTCGATGGGTTTTTACCATCTGCGTGGGACGAAAAGCAACTGGTACAGTCTATGTTTTTCCTTTGCTCCCAGACCAGCATGGAAGGAAGGTGGACCGATGACCTCATTAAGATCGGAGGATCGCGCTGGATGCAAGCCGCTTCCAACCGGTCTTATTGGAGGTCTAAAGGAGAGGCCTATGTCCAGCAGTGGACTTGTAATGGTTGAGACGATGATGATGATGATCCTTGATTGTACGTTTCCCTCACTTGCAAAAATAAACACGTAGCGCCAAGGTAGCTTCATTAGTCTTTTCAAATTCTCATTAGAACCAAATTCTAATTACTTGGTCGCGTTAATTTAATCTTTGTGCCTGGCATGAGATTTGATCACAAAAGAATCTGGTTTGGGCGTTTATTGTTGAAACGATTAGATTAAAACAACATAATATAATGACTTCACGTTAAGACTGCGTCCACAAAAGTGCTTCTTGACTGCTTGTTTGTTGCAACTTACGACCTTTATAAATAGGTAGGTTCGCGGGTGGTAGAGCCTTGTGCATGGTCCGTCCGGATCGCTACCACCATCTTACTCGCTAATCCTGCCGCTAAGTAGCAGTGCATGCACTGCTGTGTTCCGGTGTGGAGAGTAAGACAGCCGGGGAAATTACGGGCACAAGAGGCGTTTCATCTTAGTCCTCTAGGTTGGCAACGCATCTGCAATCCCTCCGGGGTCGCGGGTGTCTATGGGCAGTGGTGATCACTTACCATCAGGTGACCCACTTGCTCGTTTGCCTTCCTATTCACATAAAAAAAAGGAACTTTGACGCGCTTTAACTTTTTTTTTAATGTTAGACAGGCCAGACAAACTTTGTAATTTTTGCTTGATTGAAAAAATATTACGTGTCCAATATTTTTGTAATCTAACTGGCGGACCAAATAGAATTTCGTGATCTTGGCCCGATCATTTCTATTACTAGATTTACAGAAAATAATGGAATATTGGACATACATACATATATCACGTCTTTATCCCTTATGGGATAGACAGAGCCTAAGGTAACAAAACCTTAAGGCCACGTTTAGCATGATTAAGGGCGTATAGGTGGAAAGGGAAATCAAAATAGTGATGGATTGTCAGCCATGCGGCTTTTGGAAAAGAGCTGACACTTTTAAAACTGCAACCGATTTTTAACAAACATAGCTGGAACCATCGCAAGGAAACTGGCATTCGAATGAAACAAGCCGCATCGAAATCGGTCCAGCCGTTTGAGATCTACAATGCCAGACACAGACTCACACATAGACTTCGACGTGAAACTTATAACACCCCTGTTTTTACATTGACAACATTCGTTACAAGTTAAAAATACAGCATGTGACGACAACTGACACAGACAGACACCACACACACACACACACACTCACACACACACACACACACACACTCACACACACACACACACACACACACACACACACACACACACACACACACACACACACACACACACACACACACACACACACATTTTATTTATTTTCCTTTCCAAATTTTTCTTTTTTTTGTTTTGTATTCACGCAGGGGCTGCGATGTACCACATCAAGGGGCCTTTCTGTGAACCAGCGCTGAGCTCTCGAGCCCAGCACACGCTGAGATTGGTTCCCTTTGCTAAACTTGTGTACTGTTACTTTTAAGTTTATAGCATGTCATTTTTGTTTCTATATGTACCTTGTCACTAGCAATAAAGATTTTTTATTTATTTTATTTATTAATTTAACTAGCCAATTTTGATTACGGAACTCTAAACAATTACTTAAACTTTGGTTAACTCCAATTTGTGAAGCATAAAGATAGTTAAAGTTAACTTCAAAATCGATTACCGCGATAAATTGAATGTTAATACGACTGATTACCAATCATGTCGCTTGTGGGAGTTGTCGCAGTGTTTGTGACTATATCGTCTATAACGAATACTAAGGTAAATATCTAAACGTCACCGAAAATTAGAACACATAGAAAAATCCGAATGTAAAGCTATGGCCGGGAATCGAACTCGGATCCTCGTCGTTCCGTGAAGCGGGCTACCCTACACCACCCATAGCAGGTGGGTAAGCCTTTGAATTTTTCTATCTATCTGTTACTAGCTGTCACGTGGCCTTGTTACAGTTTGACAACAAATATAATGCGCATCGGCAGTATTCGTTTGCGCAGAGAAGCGCAGACCAGTTTCCGATGGTAGCCGAACGTGTAAATAATCTATATTGAACTTTATTTGCAAGCGCAACTGGCAGAGTATTGCTTGCTTTGCATTCTTAGCTCTGTCCCGCTTACACGATTTTGCCATTGTTGGTACGAAATCGATCGACCAATAACAGCGCCAGAGTTTCCCGCGCTACAAAAATTGGTATACTGCGCAGGTAAGTACATCGTGGAGCATTATTTTTGTTGTCAAACTGTATGCGATGTGTTCTGTTCGGATTTTTTTACGTGTTCAAATTTTCAGTGTCTTCTAGAAATTTAATTTCTAACGGTAAAACCATAAAAATAAACATAAAGAATCAAGAAGTATTCTTGATTCATTTGATGAATATTTTTTTTATTTTTATTTATTTATAATATTTATAATATGCAAAAGGTTACAACATGTTTGTACGGCAGCCTCCGCACTAGACTCAGGGCCTGTGTCGCGGAGACTAGAGACAGTTATAGCAATAAGGGACTAACATAAAAATCCGAAATAATTTGTGTGTGTGTGTGTGTGTGTGTGTGTGTTCGCGTGTGTGAGTAGTATGTGAGTGTTAGTGCATTTAATTACAAATTAAGGTACTAATTATTTTACAATAAGAATTAGGAATCCTGATTAGTAGCATTAGGCACAGGATTTTTCCCGCGTCTTCATCCTCGAGTTATTGGTAGCACGCCTGCAAAAAAGTTAGTGGCAAACTACGGATAATAATAAGTCAAGAAGCGTAACTAAGCCCGAAAAAACACTCCACGCCAAGTGAACCGCAGGGGGCGGGGCTTAAAATATGTACCGCGCGGCGAATTAGTTCGGCCGGGACGGTCGAGCTGTTATCGTGATGTTATCATTGTATTTTTGCGCTAATACATTAGGAAAATATGCCATCGTGTTGTGTGAAGTGGTGTAGAAACCATTCAGATATGAAAAATAGAGGACTCGCCTTTCCTATGTAAGTAAATAAATATTTTAGGACACCATACTTGACGACTCTGGATGCATGCGATCCACGCACCTTTCCCTTACCGCAAGTAGGCGGACACAATCACGACGCGCGGACTAATCGCGTGCAAGTATTGTCTATCGGAGTGACAGGTGTCACGTTTGCATTGCTGTTAGTTTGTGTGCGTAAGTGGAATGACAATCGAAGCGGCAACTGTTAGGGAATTACGCTTCTTGACTTATTGTTATTCGTAGTTCAAGGCGTAGTTTTAAACCCTCACTAATTCGCAGGACTCTCTTAACTTTTTGTTTGCTCAGGGGCCTTACCCTGACGTCTTAATGCGATTCAATTCAGATTCAATTTTACGTTTTAGCTGTCACTTGACACTTCTAGTATGGATCTGACAGCGACCTTGGTTCGGAATTGAAACGCATTAAGACGTCAGGTGCTCCTGACTCTTACGCCCTTCATAAACGCTCTACAGGCTTCTGCTAACTTAGCAATCGTTTGTCCTTATCTGTGAAAGGTAAATCTCAAAGTGACAGACACAGACAAACGATTGCTAACTTAGCAGAAAGGGGTGCGAGTCGGGTTACCTTCGCGTGTGATCAAGTGCTGCGGTTCGTTTTTGGATCCGTCCGGAGGGAAGAGCAGTGCTTGGTCCGGTGCACCCTGGGCATCGGCTAATGATTTTCTGGCAGTCTCCGATATCATTGACCGTTGGCTAAGAGCCCGACAGGTCTTTTGACCGTGTTCCGTACAACGTTGCCGACATTTTTGTCACATACTGTATTTATACTTGATTCCATTTTCCACCTATACACCCTCAATCTTGCTAATTGTGGCCTGTTACCTTAGGCTCTGTCTACCCCGTAAGGGATAAAGACGTGATTTGTGTATGTGTGTGTATGTTTTTTTTTTTTAATAATAAAACCGACAAACGGGCATGCGGTGCACCTGATGGTAAGTGATCACCGCCGCCCATGGACAACTACAGCACCTATGTATGTATTTATACTTTGACATTGGCGAAATCATCGCTAAGATCGATGGGGCCATATTAAAGAATAAGTTAGCAGAAGCCTGTAGAGCGTTTATGAGTAAGGGGGTTAGTGTTCTGGGGAAACTTTGGCTGCTTGGATGAATGAAGCGCTGGCGCCAGTGTTCAGACCGGTGGGGAGAAGCGCACAAAGAATCGGCGAGGACATCGGGAAAGCAGCCAAGAACACCGCAGCCGACGCCGTGCAGGTCAAAACATCAGTCGTTGATTTTGTAAAAAAAATCTGGCAGTCGGACGCAATACAAAGAATAAGGACGCTGAAATAAGTTAATAAATGGTTGTGATTTGTTTGTGTTTATTTCTTTTTACCATCAGCTTATAAACATCCCACTTCTGGTTAACGGCCTTCTTGCTTCCACATAAAAGGGGGCGTTCAAGTATTACGTAAGCGCTCGAGGGGGGCGGGGGGGTCTTTGCTTTGCTTGTTTTTGATGACATGGGGGGGGGGGGTCGATATGGCGATTACGTCAGCAGCTTCGATTCGAACTGGTGCTCACGAATCAATAAAAATCAGAATCCATTAAAAGAAAAATGCATTAGGTACCAATGATTACGTAAGCATGGGAGGGGGGGTAAGAGGTTTGCTTACTTTTGCTGACAAGGGGTAGGGGGGGGTTAAATAATTGTAAAAAATCTGCTTACGTAGGTAATACTTGAATGGCCCCAAATCAAAATGGGCCACACATAAAAATCCGAAAAGTAAAGCTATGGCCGGGAACCCGGAGCCTCGCCATTGCTCGCCCTACACCACCCATAGCAATGGGTAAGCCTTCGAATTTTTCTATCTGTCACGTGACCTTGTTACTATGCGAATTTTTGTCGCCAAGCGTTATCTGTTTGAATGATGTGTCTGTATGTAGGCCACACATACCCGACTAATGGCTATAAATGTTTTAATGAGTATCCATTAACTCGGCCATGAGTTTCGTAACAAATTATAACTTTTTGAAATAAATACGTAGGTATATACATGTAATAATATCTTCTCCAGTCTATATAGTTTAGAGGGCTTGGGCCATAGATCCCACGGGCCCAGTACGAATTGGGAACTTCACACACACCATTGAATTGCTTCGCAGTTGTGTGCAGGTATCCTCACGATGTTTTCCTTCACCGAATAACCCATGATTTCAAATGAGATATCGCATATAAATTCCGAAAAACTCAAGCGAGCCCGTGATTCGAAGCCACGACCTCTGCTTCAGAGGCCACTAGGCTACCGCGGCTTTTTTCACATAAATACGTATATACGCGAGCGCTCAGGGAGGAAGGACTACGAACCAGTCCGAAACATGTCGAGTAACATTCAACTTTTACACGTGAGTTATCGTTTGTGTAATTATGTGTTCATTTCTTCCACGCTGGTCTGGGAGCAAAGAAAAATCATAGAATGTACCAGTTGCTTCTCTTCCCGCGCAGATGGTAAAAGCCCATCGAGGGATTGGGCGAAAATCTTGGCAATCATGTTATAGGCGATGCGGCTAGCAACCCATCACTATTTTGATTCCCCTTTCCATCCATACGCCCACGATCATGCTAAACGTGACCTTTAGGTCTTGTCACCTTAGGCTCTGTCTACCCCGTAAGGGATAAAGACGTGATTTATGTATGTATGTATGTATCAAAAAATAGTTGTAGTCCGCGAGCTCTTAGAATGTTATTCAATTTATCTCGCTGTCTCACTCACTCTTCACTCACTCTTATAGGTTTGATGCTTGAAAGAAAATCCCCCTCCAAAGAAAATCGTAACTCAATATTATTTTATCCGTCACCCAATGCTCTCGATTATAATATATTTGGTGCCGATTCAGAATTTATAGCTTTTGCTATCGACTTAGCGCCTCAATTCGTAAAAGTGAGGGGAATAATTTAAAAAATGATCGACCATAACTCATACTTTCTAACCATAAGCCTTGGAGAAGTTAACCAATAGAGTGCAATTAAAAAAATACGCCAAAATACCGCGACGAAGAATAACCTTCGCGCTGCTGGGGTTCTAGTGAAAAGGGGTATAATTTCATATTTACATAGCTATTTTTAGACTACACTAGAAAAGAAAATAGGTTGTCATTTATTTCAGAATTAACTCCTTTTTCACTAGGGCCTCATGAATATCTCAAAACTAAACTTTCAAATTAGGTACTGTTAAATGGGTGAGGACTGGTTTGGGGGGGGGGGGGGGACGATGACGACTGTTAAAATTGTATTGATGATTAAGTTTGTGTGATTCATGTCTTGATCACAGACGGAGGTACCCGACTCGCACCCCAATATCCAAAAAGTCGTAAAGAAAAATATGTACTTACTTAATCCTGATCTGTCATGGTAGCAAAGGTATTGACTCAAAATTGATTTTAGCGTAAAATTGTGATCACGTCAATAAAAACTGATAGAATCATGTCGTTGGCACGCGCAGGCGCGTTGCTTCTTATTATTTACACGAGCAATATTGAGGTAATTTTAACTCCTTAAAATTGGACACTTCTGATTTATTAGAGTACAGTCAAGGGCATAACTATATGTACGTAACCAAGACGTCAAAAACATCTAAACACCTCTATGCCACAAACAATAATGCCGGTGACACATAATATACAGGCTGTTTGGTAGCTAGATACAAAGTTTTAAGGGGATGATAGCCGAGGTATTTTTGAACATTTTTAGCCATATATGTCTCAGCCGATTTTTTTTTTTTTAATTTTTATACATTTGATTTATTAATGTAAAAAAAAATTGTAAAACGAATTAATTTAGGATTCAAATCACAACAAACCGAAGATTAATGATTTAATTTTAATATTTTTTTCATGTAATTTACTAGTTAAGTACCTTTAACGTGAAATTCCAAGACTAGTACATTCTCTTAGCGAGTGCTCCCTGAATTTGGTTTTTACTTTTTATCTCAGATTTAGCAAGCAATGTGAATGAGTGATACCTTAAAAGAAAGAACAATAAACAGGCATGTTTCTAAAAATGTTTGAACATTTCAAGGATTTTTTATTTTAATTATGAAACAGAAAAATGACTCTGTTCCAACCTAAGACATTTTTAGTAATTTCGAATGCCTCCATTTTGTTTTTGTGGCAAGATAGACGCTTAAAAATTATTTCATTTGGTCCAATACACATTAAACTATCCGAAATAAAAGATTTTGTTTCCAAATTAACGCTCATTGGGGCAATATTGACTCGTGACTATCAAATTCTGGGTATTTTCCTAAAATTTCTAAGTCTTCAATTTAAAAAAAAAAGTATCAAATTTCTAAAGCTAAAAATGTTCAAAAATACCTCGGCTATCATCCCCTTGAAGCTTTGTATCTAGCTACCAAACACCCTATACAACAATAAAATTGTAATAAATCAACTAAAAGTTCGTTAGTTAGTAGAGAATTTCTCTGGCTGTACAGAGAGGTAATGCCGCCAGTGTGTTGGGGTCTATGCCGCAGGAGGGCCTTTTAGATGGTGTTTTCTTTTTATAGTCAGGTATATTTATTTAGTTTTAAGTTTTGTATATTTCGTTAAGTTCATCTACTAGAAAATCATTGTCATTGATATTATTATAATGTTATAATATTCTATTTAATTCTTATGTTAATAAAAATACTACTAAAAGGTCAAATTTAAATGTCGTAAAGCTATTTGTAATTAGGTAAATTGGATTCTAAAATTAGACAGCTTTAATTACTTTTACTGATGTAAAAAACACTGTTGTTTGGTAATTAAGTCGATCTTACTTTACAGCGTAAAATAATTAGTTAAGTAATTAGTTTTGTGCGCCCGTTTTTTTTCAAATGGTATTATTATCTAATTAATAAAATTATAAGGATGCTAAATACTTAAGTATGTATTATAATAACAAGCGGTTTGTGTGTGCGTGTTTGTGTGTGTTTGTGCCAGTGTGTTGTTGCTTTGTTACATCTTCGAATCGAAACGGAACACATTAAAACATTAACATTAAATTTGGAACAGATGCCGGGGTTGCGGGTGTCTATGAACAGTGGTGATCACTTACCATCAGGTGACCCACTTGCTCGTTTGCCTTCCTATTCATATAAAAAAAAAATTAAAAAAAAAAAAGATATATCGGAACTTTAGTTGCGTGTTTAGAAACACGTAAGTTACTTTTTATTCCGATTTTCTTACGATACTTCTCCGTGATTAGTACGATTGTGAATTAGACTGATAAATACATACTTACGGGGTAGACAGAGCCTAAGGTAAGGAGATCTAAAGGCCACGTTTAATATGAGTGGAAAAGGGAATGAAAATAGTGATGGGTTGCTACCCGCATCGCCTATAACATGATTCCTCAGATTTTGACTCATTTCCTCGATGGGCTTTTACCATCTGCGCGGGAAGAGAAGCAACTGAAGCAACTGGTACATTCCATGTTGTTTTCTTTACTCCCAGACCAGCATGGAAGAACTTGTCTAAATATATCGATAAAAACCAAAAGTATAGTATCTAAGTATCGCCATTTTTTTCAAGAAGTTTAAAGTCGATTTTATTTCAGATAGTTGCACGTGCTCGAGTTGTACCTTTATCAAGTGATTTAACAGTGAGTTATCTTTAAATTTAAAGTTATCATTTTATAATTTTAACTTATAATTTTTAATTTACAATTATATATTTTTTAATTTAAACATAACTTTTTAGTTTAAACTTATATTTTTTTAATTTAAACTTATTATAACTACTAAATAATGGAATGTGCTTCCGTCGGCTGTATTACCAGACATATACAAACTCTTCAATAGATAACTTTTGCACTTCACATCAGGTTTGAGTCTATAAACAAAAGTTGTACCAAATGATCATTTTACCAAAAACAATCATTAGACCAATTTTTTAGACGTTATAAATTATGTCATTATAAGATTTATTAGTTTAAAATAGTGAAAAAGCATCAGCAACGTTTTCTTTATTGTTTCAGTGTATTGGTGTTGGCTGTCAGATTTCTGTAAGTTCACGAGGACTATTTTACGGCGCCCATTTTTTGAAATTATCAGGCAATATTAGGATTCCCTTTTATCAAAGCATACCCCCAAAATCTTGCTAAAATGGTCTTTTTAGTTCATATTACACAAGCCTCTGTCTGCCCCGTAAGGGATAAATACGTGAATAATATTATGTACGTCTAAGCACCACGTATACACCCACAATCATACTAAACGTGGCCTTTAGCACCCTAAGCTCTGTTTACCCCATAAGGGATAAAGACGTGGTTTATATATGTATGTATGTATGTATGTATAAGCAGGTATTTATATTTTAAATGATTTTTTTAATCAAAGGCTTTGTTAAATGCAGTGTAGTACGGTTGGCTGCATCGCAACAGTGAGTTTTGAATTATAATAATTATTTTATTCAATCATGTACCTATTTTTATTATTATTATTTTATTGTTATGTACTTCGTGTTAATTATGATTTTTTATTATTATTATTTAGTGCATCGGAAACAGATGTAAAGCGTCGGTAAATACATTTTTTTTTAAATAAACCTCATTGAGTTCGTATTTTTATACGTTACATTTTTTTTAAACAAATTCGCTTTTCACTATCTGTCTATATGTACATTATTGTACATACTACGTACGCTTATATTATATCTTCTTAACAGCGCCAGGGATTTTAATATTATGGTTTTCATTATTACATAGAGTGCCTAAAATAAACGTTTTAAACTTACTTTCTTTTCGTTTGTGTTAGTTTTTGAAGTCACTAGTCACTGTAAATGTCATATTAAAATCATAAAACTACAATCGGAAAAAACCTTTTTTATGAAAAAAATATTTAAAAACCGAACACAAATTAGATTAACCTATGTTTAATTCTCTTTTTTTTTATAGTGCGATGCCGATAAATGTGTAGCTGTTGTAAGTTTGTTTTGGCATATAACTAGTACTTTTTATTATAAAACAACAAGTTTCTGCCCGCGACTCCACCCGCGTAGAAACCAGGTCGACTTTCCACCTCGGTAAAGTGAAGAATTGCAATCCAGTATAGTAATAATAATAGTTTACATACATGAATTGAGAACCTCAATTTTTTGAAGTCGGTTAAAAAGTACCTTATGTTCTATTCCAGTCTTCTATTTATCTGTGGATGAAACACAACACACATACACAAATCACGGGGTAGACAGAGCCCAAGGTAACAGAACTTCTGGCCACATTTAGCAAGATTGTGGAAAATGGAATCAAAATAGTGATGGGTTGCCTCATCGCCTATAAGATTCCTATGATTTTCGCACATTCCCTCGATGGGTTTTTACCATCTGCGCGTATAGAGAAGCAACTGGTACATTCTGTTTTTCCTTTGCTCCCAGACCAGCATAGAACAAAAACAACACGGACTACAATGTACACAAGAGCTAGTAAAATGCAAAATTCGAAGTTCGTGTAGTTCTATCCCTTTCATTCTCCTATCAATAGCTATTAGTGGGAGCAACACGGCATAAAGAACATCGCAATTCTAACTTCGAACCACAACCTCGCCCTTGATACTTCCATAAACATACAGAAAGTCCCTTCGGTATTTCTAATAACTGTAATCCCTTCTTAAAGGGTGAAGGGACCGAAGATATTTGAATGTAACGGCCGACCGCAACCACGTCCGACGCATTTACCAACTACCCTATACATTACGCGTGTTGCTTCCTAAACCCTATGCAGTTATTATGTATACGTGCACAATTGGCATTGTTCATTCTTTTTAAGCTGTGCTTTTAACACCTTTATTTGATATAATGGACTATTTCAAGCAACTAATTTGATTATGCTTTTACGTAGCTTTGTTAATTAATAATAAATATTTTTCGCTGTTTGATAATTCGTGAATTTAGACAGAATCCCAATCGCCTTCGTTCGGCTGGCTATAAAAAAAACGGCTTTGTCTATGGTTTTGTAGATTTGACAGTGACACGTGACAGTTGCCGTAGCCAAACTTTTTTTTTTAATTTTTGTGGCAAACATTCGATGCTGGATTCTGTCTAAAAACCCGGTCGTTCGGTCAAACAAAGGTTCAAAGTACTTTTACAAAAATATCTGCAATCATAAAGTATTTTTGAAATCGGACAAGATAAATCGGGTAATTGATGCTTTTCCTCGAAATGGTTTTCGAATTGGAGCATACTAAAAAAAATGAACAATGCCAATTTCTAGTTTTGGGCGAATGGGCGTAAGAGGGAAGCTCACCCGGAGTACAGGTCGTTTAAGAGCGGTGCCACATCGAATGGCGCTGGCGGAAAAAAACCCACGCGTTATCGGCCCCCGGTTCTATGAACATCTACCATCAGACCTAAAGGGTGAACAAGATGACGAAACGTTTGGTCGTCGCCTTAAACCCATAAAAAAGGCTAGATCACCATATAGTTTTAAGAGACTTGGCAAACAATGGCTTTTGTCGCAACAAAAAACATCCTGTGTCTGGACGACCGTAGAGCCCCTTAATTAATTACCTTTTGTTACGCTTTAATTGGTTGGTCAAATCAGCAACTTGTTCGATTGCTTAGTGTGAAGGTAATGTATTTTGGTATATGAAGTTTGCATTAAATTTGGCATCGGTCTTTTGTTGATTTTAAATTTTAAATTTCTGCCTCTAAACGTGTCAATGTTGTTCTCGGCATGTGTGTATTAATTATGTAATGCTCTATTGTTATTATTGTGGTGTTATGTTGTCGCTGTGGCAGCGCGACTACCGCAGTTTAGTTAAGTTAGTTTAGTTTGGTTGGAGACTGAAAAACAGCGACCTCGCTGAGTCTCCCTTCCATTTTACCTTCGCATCTAATTCTACTTTGTAGTTTTTGAATTTTTGAGATTTTTTTTGTGTTGGTGAATAAAAATTTCTTCTATTCTATTCTTTTCTAAAGTCCTTTTGTTGGAAAACCCATTTTACTCTGTAGATGAATTTCTAATTTGACACTTATATAATTTATCCATATTTATTATTATTATTTTTGTTATTTTTAATGATAATTTCCATTTTATGACATATTTATAACTTGTATTTAATTTTTAATTGTTGACATTTTTATTTTAAGCTGACGATTTCGATATAAATTCCTTGACATTTAATTTTAAGTGATGATGTAATTTTATATTGAATGATCAAATAAACAAAACATAACAAACAAGGAGGGTCTCAAGGCAGCAATGGATGGAGAAATAGCTGCCATGCAAGCAGCCATAAATCGCCGTGGTAGGGTTCTAGGGGATCGAAGACAAAAACGTGTAATGAACTGGGATTCATCAGGATCTGTTTGGGATTTTTTTTTGTAGCCAAGCCTCTGGGATAATGATGTACCTACTCCGCGTTAATGCTATTATGTATGTATGTATAACTCTTTATTGTACAGTCAAGTGTAATAATTATGTGTCTAGTCAAAGTTTCAAAAATAAGTATCAAACGCTCTTACACCAGCGTAACAAGGTCGTGGGACATATTTTTGAAAAGTTCGTATCGATACATATTTTTGCACTTGACCGTACATAAAACAAGGCAAAGATGAATACAGGACGACACACATGCACAAAGGCGAACTTTTCCCTAAAAGGGATCTCTTCAACAACAAGACATCAACCATTCCATTAACATACATAAATCACGTCTTTATCCCGGGTACGGGTAGACAGAGCCTAAATATGTTTTGTCATTTTGTTCATTTTTAAGATCGGAGGGTAGGTGTTTATAGTATTTAGGGCGCTTAAGCGAACTAACAGAGAGTGGTGAAACTGTGAGAGTATAATTAATCATAATTACATATAAACGGATAACTCACGCATAAAAGTCGAGTGATGCTCGACATGTTTCGAACTAATTCGAAAAAATTACGATGAAAATGAGGGTAGTTGTGCGCCGCTGTCAGTTGCGTCGAGCAGACGCGCGAAGAGAGCGTTGGCGCGCAGTGTTCGTTCCGCTGCTGCCGGGGCGAGCGCTCCAAGAGGAAGCACTACGAATTAGTTCGAAACATGTCGAGCATCACTCGACTTTTATACGCGAGTTATCCGTTTAAATGTAATTATGATTAAGTGTCACGGTAGTTTCATGTTGAAAGTATAATTAAGTGTGAATACACACACACACACACGCACGCACGCACGCACGCACGCACGCACGCGCGCACAAACACACACACACACACACACACACACACACACACACACACACACACACACACACACATAAACACACACTCACATAAACACACACACACACACACACACACACACACACACAAGTTCTTAAAGCTGTTTTTTGTTTTTGTGTTTCGCTCCTATTTTTATTTTTATTTTTATTGATTTTATTTTTATTTTTAGTTACAAATTACCTTAACTTCTAACTGACGTCTACTAACCACTGTAAGCTAATTTGTCTTGTATAGTGCACTCCAAGGTCCCAAGATACAGGCTCTGCCTAGCTTGGGGTCTGCCAGATAATCGTTTTTGTATACTGCTGATGTATTTTTTACGAAATAAATTTATTCTTATTCTTATTCTTATATTTAGTGCATTTTACGTAAACACAAAGTCTTATGTTCGCTGAGAGCTCCGTTCTTATATTAAATTAAAAAAGACGCTTTGAAAAGGGTCACCAACCTATCTCCGCCGCAGACAGTACGGCAATTCAATAAATTAAATGCCGCCACTGACTTGTTTCAACACGTTCGTGCGACACAATTTAATGTAATATAAATAGGCAGCAAACCGCAAATAATTCAAGATGGATTGGATTAATAGACTACAAGCCCATGGAAAAAAAAACATGTGAAATGAACCAGCGTGAATGAAGCTTAGAAGGCTGTTACTATATCATAAAATAACTTTGAGCGCTATGCCGTCATTTCTGAGCGGTACATTTATGGAATTACTCAGGTACAAGTGAGGAATTACGACTAATTATTAATGTACCTACGGCTTTTTTATAGCTTATAAATTATTAAAATAAATGTCAAAACACCTAGTGCCGCTTTAAAATGGCGGTGCCGGGAGTTAGTGCAATTTTTTTTTCAATGTATAAGAAAAAATCTGTACTGCTCAGAAATGACGGCATAGCGCTCAGAGTTATTTTATGATATAGTAACAGCCTTCTAAGCTTCATTCACGCTGGTTCATTTCACATGTTTTTTTTGTCCATGGGCTTGTAGTCTATAAGAAGTAGAATACCTCGTGTGCCAGTAATTTCGCCAGTCTGAATCTCCATTTGAGCGTTTTCCAAATAAAAGTTCACGTGAACGATTCTCACAAAAGAACTTTCGATTAGTATTTTCACACACGTGGTTTCAAAAATCGGGCCCCAGTTCTCCGTCTGCATATTTCTGCAAATAACAGCTAGCGACTGTTTCTTTCAGTGTATCGGCGAATTTTGTCATACCGAGGTGAGTCCAAACATTCACAAAAATAATCACTTAGTCCATCTACTTAGTCATCTATGGAACACATCATGTGTGTTGATTATTGATGCCCTCGCCAGACTAAGAACGAAACTCCTCCTTAAAGGATACCCCGAACCAGGAGACTTCAAAACGCTACTGCGCAAACTGGTTTTTGAAATTAACCGATTTGGCGTCAATGACCGAAACCGAAACGGATTGCGGCTTACGGTTGAGTTACTGGTTTTTAACCGGTTATTAATGAAACCGTTTTTCGCACCAATTTAAGTTTTATTGAGCGAAATTAACCGGTTAACTTGGGTTAAAACGCCATCTCTTGTCATCACTATTCTCTGTAGCCAGCGTATGCAGGAAAGAGATAGAAAGAGCATCGCGCGCTCCGTGACTCAGCGCGTGCAGCGCGGTGGGGGCGGCGTTTTTGAGTAAAACCAGTTTCATATCGGTGAGCGCGAGCTTCAAAATATCGTTGTTCGTCACCGGAATTATTTTAATACTTTCAATTTAGCTCCCCCCATAAACCGGTTAATCCAATTAACGTAATTATATCGGTTTTGTAAACGATATTAACAGGTATTTCTAAAACGGTTCCTATGCCTGGGTGAAACATGCATTCAGTATGATCATTCTAATTAATATAAAAACTTACATTTCAGTGCAAAGGACCTCACTGTAAACAACCTTTGAAATCGTAAAGTATTAACTTATACCTTTATTATTTTAGTTAAAGAGCTTAAATTGGATATCTCTGTCGAGTATATTAATAATTATCTTCTCACTATGTTTTCCTTCGCCGCTTTGTTTTCGCTCATGATAAATTTCAAATGAAGTCCGAAGTGGGTGCCCGGGATTCGAACCCACGACCATCTGCTTAAGAAGCCATAGTTCGAGTTCTAACCACTAGGCTACCGTGGTGATATTGATAGACAGCTAAATAATATCGGCAATACAGTCGCTGCTTGTTGACGACGTTCTAACGACATCCTTAAACTGTGAAAGAACTTTTTCGACGGAGTGCGAGTCGGGTTACCTCCGCGTGTGGTCAAGAGCTGCGGTTCGTTTTTGAATCCGTCCGAGGGGAAGAGCAGTGCTTGGTCCGGTGCACCCTGGGCGGTTAATGATTTCCTGGCAGATTCTGAGGGATATCATTATCCCGAGCCCGACAGGGGGGTCTTTTGACCGTGTTCTACCGTACAACGTTGCCGACATTGTCACAAGATTTTTGAATGGGAGCGGATCAGAATACATAAAGTTTAAAATGTGGGTTAAAATACATAATGGTTCAATAAAGAGTATTTGTATTGTAATGGTTCAAAATATATAACGCAATTTTCTGTAAAACTATTAGCTAAATGAACTTTTTTCATATCGTAATCTATAGATTGGTTTAGGTTAGGTTAGGTTTGTTTTATAACAATCATGTTAATTTTGTAACTTTCTGAGAAAATCGCATTATATATTATAAGCCATTATGTATTTTAACCCATGATACATTTTAAACTTTATGTATTTTAATACGTACCCTTTTTGAATACTGTATTTGTTACTTTGACATTGGCGAAATCATCGCGTTGATCGATGAGGCTATATTAGAAAAAGATGATCTTTTTCGACTACTAAATTCTTCCTAAATTTAATCTTTATTTATTCACAAGTGAAATAAGGGGCGTTTTTTCTACCCATCATTGTCAAGTAGACAAGTGGCAATAAAAACGTTACGTAAAACGAGCTCACATGAAGATAACGCTCCTTTGAAGAATACACGTGACCTGTCAAAGGCGTTTAACATATCTACATACTAAGTTTCGCTCCAAATAAGGATTTCATTCACCGGAAAGCTCATGGCAAAAATGTAATTTCGCAAATCAAATTCAAAGTTCCCAATCCGCACTGGGCCCGCGTGGGAACTACTAAGCTGTCTCCTTCTGAGAGGATGCCTGTATCCAGCAGTGGCACGTATTATGCTGGAGATAATGATGATGAAGAAAATGAACCCGTGTTTCAACACGCCCTCTACTTGAGAACCCATGTACAAATTACTAGTCTACTGACGCATCCATAGTTCCCTTGACCATAATTTACTAATAGCTAAGTAACACTATCTGGCTGTCTATCTGACGCTGTCACGACTAAGCCACTGAACCGATTTTAATTAAATTTGGTACAGAGACAGTTTCTGTCCCGGGGAAGGATATAGATTTTTATCCCGGATAATCGCAAAGTTCTCTCGGGATAAGCGAATTCTATGCAGACGTCGCAGGCAACTGCTTGTGCACCATAAATCTGTAATAGACGCTAAGATGACTGAGTTACCGACATGGTAATTTGTTTCAGAATCGGCAGAAGCAGTGGGTCGCGTAGGCCAGGCAAGTTCAGTCCAGGGGTTGCTTCCGAGTCTTTCCCAATAGGCGACTATGTCCCTGGTTCCTCCATCAGCCCCACGTGGTACTACGACACCAAATTCGTGGACTACGTCGACAGAAAATGGAAACGAAAATACAAGGACAACAAGAAGAAACCCATTGTCCCTCAAGCTACCTTTGCTCCACCTGTCTCTTCGCCTCTGACTTTAGGAGGAAGTCAACCGACTCCAATTCCAGCTGTGCTTGTTAACCCTCATTGGTATTATGACAAGCACTTTGTGGATTACGTAGACAGGAAATGGAGGGGTAAAAGGAAACAGAAAGAGAGTAAAAGGGTTCTCAGAGATGGTGGTGGTCTTTTGTCCAGATTGCTTGGAGATTATAACGGCAGCCGTCACGGCGAAGACGTGCCCGAGACAGCAGCTCACGTTGCCCATGACATCATCAGTTTCATTTTTCCCATGGAAAGTGTTTTTCATAATTGGCTGGGGTAGAAAACGTGGCAATAGAAAAACAAAAATCGTATCGCTATCAAATGACTCAAGAATTTTTACTTCTTCATTTTTTGTTTGCTTTTACGGTTTTACAAATAAATTGAATTTGTAAACGACACTGAAAATTTGAACACAGAAAAATCCGAACCCGGATCCTCGTTTCGTGACGCGTGCTATAGGTGTAGGGCCACCCATAGCAGGTGGGTAAGCCTTCGAATTTTTTAGTCTGTTACTAGCTGTCACGTGACCTTGTTACTATGCGAATTTTTGTCGCTAAGCGTCATCTGTTTGAATGGTGCCCACCCGCTATGGGTGGTGTGTAGTATAGGACGCGTCACGGATTGTGAGGATCCGGGTTCGATACCCGGCCATAGCTTTACTTTTCGGATTTTTCTGTGTTCTTATTTTCAGTGTTGCTTAGAAATTTAAATATCATATATATCTGTTTCTTTATATTTGTACAATAAAGAATTTACTTGTTTACTTACAAATGAATATTTGCACTGTTATTGTCTTTAATTTTTTTATAACGCAAGGTCTACTGCCATGCTGGTCGAGGAGCAAAGAAAAAACATAGAATGTATAGTTGTTTCTCTTCCCGCGCAGATGGTAAAAGCCTTTCGAGGGAATGGGCGAAAATCATAGGAATCATGTTATAGGCGATGCTAGCAACCCTTCACTATTTTGATTCCATTTTCCACCTATACCCACACAATCTTGCTAAACGTGACCTATGTATGTATGGAGGTCACTTTCCCGTCCGCAGAACTGCATAAGTATATACAATAATCCATATCTATGTACACCAATAGCTAAAGAGGGTCGAAAATGTACACGGAAGATATTTAAAACAAAAATGGCTGCGTATACTTAGTATCGACAACTGAACACGTTCCAACAAGTTTTAGAATTTTTTTCTGTTTGTCTGTATTTGAGAGCGCATCGCGCGAAAACGGCTGAACGGATTTTGATGCAAACTGTACTAATATGTTGAGAAAATCACCGGCCAGGTTATAGGCTACTTTTTTGGAAAATTGCATAGTTCCTAAAAACAGGTCAATTGTTCATTGTATGCGGGCGAAGTCGCGGGCAGAAGCTACTAACTTTAAATTAGGTCTGAGATTCTTAATAACAACTCAGCTTCTAGGAACGTTATAATAATAGAACTCGACTTTTCATTACGTAATTCTACAAAAAATCACTTAGCATCACTACATAGTATAAAATAAAGTCGCTTTCTCTGTCCCTCTGTCCCTATGTCCCTATGTCCCTATATATGCTTATATCTTCAAAACTACACAACGGATTTAGATGCGGTTATTTTTAATAGATAGAGTGATTCAAGAGGAAGGTTTTTTTTATAATTCTATGCAGCCGAAGTCGCGGGAAGAAGCTAGTCACTACATAGTATAAAATAAAGTCGCTTTCTCTATCCCTATGTCCCTATGTATGCTTATATCTTCAAAACTACACAACGGATTTTGATTCGGTTTTTTTTAATAGATAGAGTGATTCAAGAGGGAGTTTTTTATGTTTAATTCTATGCAGACGAAGTCGCGGGCAGAAGCTAGTTAATTAATAATAAATTATGAATCTGCTTCCACGCCCTTTTTCACTGTCATTAAATATGTATTAACCAAAAATCTTTTAAAATTCTTGGCCTACGTTGGAAAAATCTTGGAAAAGTGGAAGTAGGCAACAGCCTAGTTAGGTCATAAATTATGACTAGCCCTTTCTAGTTTAAATGTAACTCTTTGTCGGTACCTAATTAAATACTCTTGATATTTAGCAGTTTATTTTATGATTTGTTTACTGTATTTAGACATGTACGCTCTATTGTGGCTTTCACTGTCTGGAATTTCAAAGTCACGCAATTGTACAATAAAGCATTTACTTACTTACTTACTTACTCTTCTAATCTAAGAATGACTGTTAGAGATCTTATAAAGGAAAGAGCTAGCCTTCAGACAGGTTGTACTTATTATTTTTCTTATTTTTTTTTTACTACCTGGCGAAAAGATAAAACTTAAAAAAAATTGGATAAAATTCTTAGTATATAACTTGTTTTGGCAACTCGAAAAATAAATGATCTATACATATGTAGCGACCCTAGCGCCACCTAGTTGTCGACCACATAACTACTACGACGCGCGAGTAGCTAGCGCCAGCTCTAGTGACAGATGTCAAGATAAATACAACTTTCAACTCTCTTCCTTCGGACTTCGGTCTCCAGGCAGCATCTGCCTGGAGAGAGATCTCTCTATTGCGGACTCCCCGCACAAATAACAAAGCTGAAGAAAGTCAAAAGTCTGTACACACGGCAATATAATCAGGTAAGCACCTACGCACGCTCGCGCCGTATCTATCCTGCTTACCGAATAGCTTTGCTGTGTGTACATGGCAGATATAAAAAAAAATGCCTGGGGATACTAAAAATACGTTCCAACAGTTTCAGTTCCAACAGAGCGCATTACGTGAAAATGGTTGTACAGGGTTTAATGTATATTATACTAATCTGACAAGAAAACCCCCGGACAGGTTATAGGCTACTTTTTATCCCGGAAAACTGCATAGTTCCCGCGGTGTATGATGATTTATAAACTATAGTTTCTGGATGACCGAGCTCTACCGTACGTTTTCTAAAAATGAAACCTAGCACCCATCACTATTTCGATTCCATTTTCCACCTATACGCCCACAATCTTGCTAAATGTGGCCTGTAGGTACCTACCGTTACCTTAGGCCCTGTCTACCCCGTAGAGGATAAGGACGTGATTTGTATATGTGTGTATGTATGTATTAACAGGTTTAACATGTTAATTCGTGTTAAATAGCTTTACTTGAATGACGGACGTGCGATTTAATCAGCTTAGAACGCCGTGGAGTAATGAGTTAAATATTATAACGCGTGACGGGTACGTTCTAGGGGCGTTCGCAAATGGCGGGTATTATTAGCGGTGTACGGTTAAGAAACTAATATTTCTGGAACCTATTTACACACACACGCACACAAATCACGTCTATACCACACTATAGGTACTATATCCCTTACCCTTTTTTATTTTTAAATTTAAAAATAAACTTAAGGATTTTTTACTATATCTGTGCATTTATAACTTAAATGAATACTTCTGTGCAAATTATTAAAATATCAATAGGTACCTAAACATTGTACGTCCGAAATGGATAAACTGTTGAAACTTAAAAAAATCATGTTATCACAATTGTACACGGTTTTATACAAGAAACGTTTCTTATTTCTTATGGTGTGGAAAATGCGCTATATACATCCGCACGGTACGGGTACCGGTACGCGACGGCAGGCATACCCAGTAAAAACCACACGGATACCCTATTCGGTCGTATGTGAGGAGTTACGAGCACTCGGTGTCACCGCGACGCCACACGACCACCCCGGGGCTCCCTCTTCGCGGCACCTGTGCAATGCAGGTTTGGGAATTCCCGTCCACCGCTGGTGCCGCTTGGATTTTTTATAGAGGTTGTCTCCTCGTGGCCCCCGTCTTGAAAAAGACAGCGGCCCACGTTCCCGGCGCCTACGGGCCGGGGTTACGTGTTGCCCGACAGTGGCCGAAGCCACGCCGCTCCGCGATCGCGTCTCTTACACCACCTCACCTCACTAATGCATAATGCTGAGCCAGCGACCGTTTCACATTTGCGAAGACACACACAACGCTGATGATCTATTTTTCATTAAGATTATCCTAACTAATATTAATATTATAAATGCGAAAGTATCTCTGTCTGTCTGTTACCTTTTCACGCTTAAACCGCTGGGCAGATTTAGTTGAAATTTGGTATACAGACAGTTTGAGTCCCGGGAAAGGACATAGGATAGTTTTTATCCCGGAAAATTGCATAGTTCCCGCGGGATAGCACAGCCCAAACCACTGGACTTAGAGACTTGAAATTTTGGACATAGATACCTTATACAATGTAGGCATCCACTAAGGAAGGATTTTTGGAAATTCCCACGGGATAACGAAAAAACGGGAATTATATATTCGATTCCGAGTGATGCTATCTCAGTAACTATAATAACTAGACTCTTCAAGTTTGATACAAAAGTAGGTGATTACAAAACTAAGAAACTAATTTTAGAATTTTTGGAAATTCCCACGGGATTAGGAAAAAAACGGGATTTATCTACGCGGACGAAGTCGCGGGCATAAGCTAGTTTTCTATAAAATTGTGTATATTCCCTTATATTTGTGTGTCTTGCAAAAAGGAGTAAATGTCTGCGTTCTTTCTTCTTTCTTACGGGGCGCACCGCTCCGACGGCAGGCTCACGCCAGTCTCACACCCTCGTGTACGAATCTGAAAACCGAGCTGTACTGAAGGAGTTATGATACATATATACCAGCTTAGTACCTACGTAATAGTGATACGAAACCTTTGGAATCGCATTGTAATTTATGGCAATATTGTAATTCAGAATGGTGCTTAATCATTTCAATATTCACCTAGAAACTGAAATGAATGAGAACAGTACAGTCAGCTTTGTAATTTGATTAGTTTTATTTTTTTAGATTCTTCCACGCTGGTCTGGGAGCAAAGAAAAAACATAGAATGTACCAGTTGCTTCTCTACCCGCGCAGATGGTAAAAGACCATCGAGGGAATGGGTGAAACTTATAAGAATCACGTTATAGGCGATGAGGCTAGCAGCCCATCACTATTTTGATTCCATTTTCCATCTACACACCCTCAACTTGCTAATTGTGGCCTGTAGGTACCTGTTGCCTTAGGCTCTGTCTACCCCGTAAGGGATAAAGACGTGATTTGTGTATGTGTATATATGTATTTTTTTAGAAAAATTTAACCTTAAATAATGTCACTAAATTTTGTTGGTTTAAATGTCGTTTATAAGTATAAGAGTAACGAAGACTGGGTTCGATTCCCAGCCCCAGCTTTGTTTGTAAACGGCTTCAGAAAAAAACTTAAACGCATGGTGCAGGAATCAGCCTACAAATCAAAAAAACTTTTTTACTAAAATTGGTATTTAGGTATATTTTTTAAGGAATAAAATAGTTATGGGTTACTTTGTAATACATATTTTTAAATATTTGTTTGTTAACCTGCTTAAAGGTTAAATAACTAAGTAAGGTGCTTAACTTGAAAAAAAAAGATTATAATTTATGTTCGGTTTCATAGAAATGTCAATTAAGTACCTACCTAAAATGGTGTACTGTTGTAAAAACTTCGGATTTCGTGTCAGTTAAATTTTTACCAAAATATTTTCTTTTTGTTTTAGTTTAAAGACTGAAAAACAAATTGACTAGGTACTTAATCCTTCAAAAATATTTTTAGTTAAAAAAATAAAAATGTGATCATACCTAAAAATATTTGGATCCCGACTGTACATAACAATAGCGAAATGAAAAACATTAATATTCGAACTGTCAAGGATCCACTATACCAAGCTACTAAATCATTGAAAACGGCAAAGCGGTTTTGAAAGTAATCCCGAAAATTCTATTCAACGTGGAGCCTTTATTCCTTCCATAAGGAGAGGAAAGTAATAACACTGATATTATAATTAACAATTCCGTCTGTCTACGTCTGGGGGTACCAATCTGCGCCCCACACAGCCCCTGCGCTTTTGAAGTCGACGCGCTGGGATACCACGGGGAGTTGAGACCTTAGGTCCGTGGGGTCCCAGCGCGCATTTGTTAATCAAGGAAATGTCTAAGAGGCTGATTTACTGCAACGGAGACCAAAGAGCTGGCAGCTTCCTCGCACAGCGAATTAGCATTGCAATACAGCGGGGAAATGATGCCAGCAACTTTGGCTCAATGCCGCGGGGGAGTACGTTTATAAAAGTGCAAATGCAGCGAGAACTTTGCACACACGCACATATATGTGCACATGTGAGTGACCGGCATAACAGCTGGCTTTATGCTGTGTAAAGACAATCTTTTCTGTGACGGACAACTCTTTTGTACAGAAGCTCTCACACCTTAGAAATAATTGTACTTTTTTAATTACTAATTACGTATTTTTTCTTTGACTTCAGACGCCACGCCGCCGGTGTCGTGTCTCTTTCACTTACAGGCACCAACAGTGTGTGTGAAGAGTGGCGCTGCTCAGGGTCATCGGCGTTTCTCAGTGCCTTAGGGTCAGCGTTTTATCCCATTTCCAATTTTAATTAAAGAGAGTTTTAAGTGAAGTTAAGTAGCGAAGTAAAAGGAAGGTCACCATAAGTGCACTTATTCACCCTTGCCATGGGTATTCAAAAGGCTATTGAGTTACGAGTACCACAAAGCAATTACATCATGAAGTGGCGACGATTGCTTTCTCCTCTGTTAAAAATATGTTAGCGATTGACCAGGTTGGTGTAGGGAAAGCGGCGGATTCAGCGGGAGGGGGGGCACGGGGCACGGGCCTCCAAGACAATATTTTTGTGTAGCCACTGTGGAGACATACTTCAAGTTTGTGCAAGTATTTTGAATAATAATCAATTTTTAGGGTTCCAACCTTTTTGGCTGTTGGTGGCTGGCTGGCGCTAGTCCATTGCCACGCGCCGCGGAACTGAAAAAGCGGCGGTGATAAGGCGGCGGGCACTTGTTTGTATTTAAACTATTGTAAATATTAGTTAGTGTGTGTAAGACTTTGGTAAAAGTGTAATTAGTGTACATAATACCACGGACCAGTCTTCGGGTGTGTATTTCTTAAGCGGCGGCAGTGGCAAAAAGACTTTACGGACAAACTCTACTTAGCGTTGGTCGAAGCCGGCTTCATCAAGGTTTGTGGCTCTGGAATTGATTGTTAGACCTAATACTGCACAAGGGACAGCTAAACCACGGCCTTGGTAACAGTCACTATTTATCTATCGAAAGTTTTATCAAACAAAGTTTATTTCTAACAGTTGGTGTTTTATGCCCTTTCGCTCATTGTGCCCCCACAGAAAAAAAAACCTGGATCCGCTCTTGGAAGTGTTAATTGTGTACATGTTTGAAACATTTATAGGCACTGTTACTGACGCGCTCAAATACTTTAATTTTGTTATATTTTATTTAATTGTGTACGAGGTGATCTAAAATTACGTTAAATCATGCTTCCCAAGTTGTTTTATTTTTACGGTTATTCTTTGAAATATTATATTAAATCCAGATAGGTACGTGCAGTGTCACAGAGCTCGTTACAACCAACTGTACGCACTTTAGATTTTCAGTTCAGTGTCAATTTCGTGTCCTAAAGTGTGTTATACATAATAAATTCGTATTTGAAGACTGTTGTTGCATTTGCAACGCTGGACCACTTACAGGCACTCTAGATTAGCAATGCACAAAGGAGAAGTTACAAAAGGTGCGAAATTGTCTAGCTAATTGGATACCTACTCAGCGAGGACTTATCGTAGTTGTACAGACACCAGATATTTCAGAGCAGCTAAGGTGATCAAAAACATCAAATCATGAACACTAACAACTTAAGAATAAAGTGCATATGCCGAAAAATTGTCCACCCCCCAACGCTTCCTATGTATACGTACCAAATTTCAGTTAAATTGGTTCAGCTATTTTAGACAGCCAGACAGACAGACAGCCGGAGGGAGGGACGGATGAACGGACGGACGGATGGACAGACAGACCATCAGACAGAGAGACGGACGGACGGACGGACGAACGGACGGAAGGACAGACAAACAGACAGACAGACAGACTTTTTTTTTTAAATATGAATAGGAAGGCAAACGAGCAAGTGGGTCACCTGATGGTAAGTGATCACCACTGCCCATAGACACCCGCAACCCCGGAGGGATTGCAGATGCGTTGCCAACCTAGAGGACTAAAATGAAATGCCTCTTGTGCCCGTAATTTCCCCGGCTGTCTTACTCTCCACACCGGAACACAGCAGTGCAAGCACTGCTACTTAGCGGCAGGATTAGCGAGTAAGATGGTGGTAGCGATCCGACTTTCGTATAGGTACAGAGTTACTTTCGCATTTATAATATTAGTAGGGATTGGTTTATTCTCTATGCTTCTACTCCGCTTTGTTTCTGTGGTTGCACACCATGACAAGTAGTAAATTAACTACTCGACCGTAAAGGGGGTAGTGGAAGCGATCGCGCTGCGGGCGTCCTCAGTCGTCAGGTCAGTAGGTTTCGCGCCCGGACAATCCCTAACTGGCCGAATGCCTTTGACTTTTTGTTGCCAGATCCCAATCGACGATCTGCGGTGTTACTACTAAGATAAACTGGGTAAAAGTGTTATGTTGGCACAGAGTAACTTTAGTTTAGAAAAAGTAGCGTCTTACTTGAAGAAAATCGGGTCGCTTTTTGTCCCATAATTTTGTACATTATGTATATCACGATTTAGATTAAGGTAACAAAACCTTAAGGCCATGATTCAGGGCGTATAGCTAGAAAGGGAAATCAAAATAGTGATGGGCTTTTACCATCGGCGCGGGAAGAGAAGCAACTGTCAAATTCTATGTTTTTTTTTTACTCCCAGATCAGAATGGAAGAAATTAATAATTTTCGTTAGTCATAATAATGGTTAGTAATTTTTTTTGGCATAACACTTGAAATCGTGCATTTTTCTGGAATTTTGGAAAAGTCATCAGAATTTAGTAGGTTAGGTTAGTTTACTAACAACTCTAAAAAAATATTTACCTAGTGCATTGGTGTAAATTTTAAATTGGGGGAATTTTGAAACTTGTGGATATTTACTAAACGGGGAACAATTAGGTACATAATATCAGCGTTTACCTAGAAGCCCCAATGTCTTTGGCTTGTAGATAAGCGTTGCCAGGTTACATGAAATTTATATTTCATAATATTTTTTTCTCTTCGAGATATCTCCAGTTAATTTATTTGACGGTGGAGGCATTTTACACCTCCACTGAATTTAAAATATTTTTATTGTTTTATTTTTCTCTTTCTTTTTTTGCATACCTAACTACTATGTTTTACTTTGACTAGTTGAGACTTAATACTTCTTTGCTAACATATAATTTAAGGCTCGGGAATCCTTTTATAAATGTACCTATTTAATTTAAGTAGCATTTAAGTATTCCAGTAGCTTCATGTATTTTATTAAAAAAAAAAAAACTTTCTGCCAAGTTTGTTGCGGCGCATTCTTCTAGGCAATGATGGTCTTTCCGAATGCGCTGGTAGTTTCAAAAAACACGGTCGTGTAAAAGAGCCCTTGGCGGCCATGCAATTTTTTTTTTGCATTTTTTTTAAATTGTTTTTGGCAAATGTTTCCGTGTAATGATCTATGTTCAATGCTAATCGCACCCAGAGAGCGACCACACGTACAGTCTAATCTATCTATCGAGAACCCGTGTTACCGCAGCCTCTGAGATGAGACTAATAACACTCCACCCATCAGCCGGGGTGTGAAAAATCGCTGCTCCATTTATCATTTTAATTGTAGTCGTATTTTACTCGTGCGCAGAGGCGCCTGGCTTTTGTATGGATCCATCTAACAAATGAAAATACCTGTGATGTGTTTTGTTTGTGACAACATGCATGCTTTTAGCTTGCCTAATATCAAACCCGTATCAAAAAATTACCATTAGAATTTGTTTATCGCTATCCCGCAGGCATTACGCAATTTTCCGGGATAAAGAGTAGCCTATGTGTTATTCCAGACTATAATCTATCTATGTTTCAAATTTCATCAAGATCTGTCACGCCGTTGTGGCGTGAAAGATTAACCAACATCCATCCATACTTACAAACTTTGCGTTTATAATATTAGTAGGATAATCTTCCATGCTAGTCTGGGAGTAAAGAAAGAACATAGACTGTACCAGTGGCTTCTCTTCCCGCGCAGAAGGTATAAGCCCATCGAGGAAATGAGCGATAAACTTAGGAATCATGTTATAGGCGATGCTAGCAACCCATCGCTATTTTGATTCTCCTTCCCACCTATACGCCATCAATCATGCTAAACGTGGGCTTGAGGTCTTGTTACCTTAGGCTCTGTCTACCGCGTATGGGATAAAGACGTGATTTGTGTATGTGTACGTAAATACTGGTCTACTGAGCACACAATACATTTTGTAATGAAACAGTGAACATACATATATCACGTCTTTATCCCTTACGGGGTAGACAGAGCCTAAGGTAACATAACCTTAAGGCCACGTTTAGCACGATTAAGGGCGTATAGCTAGAAATGGAAATCAAAATAGTGATGGGTTGCTAGCCGCATCGCCTATAACATGATTCCTAAGACTCGCCCATTCCCTCGTGGGCTTTTACCATCAGCGCGGGAAGAGAAGCAACTGACATACTAAGTTTTTTCTTTGCTCCCAGACCAGCATGGATGAAATGAAATGAAATGAAATGAAATGAAATGTTTTTATTCCAGACTTGCATCCATATTACAAAATAAAATATTAAGTGAAAATTTAAATTAATTAAATGTCTTAAAAACAACTAAGTTAAATCAAATTAAATTAAAATAAATCAAATGAAATCAAACTAAATTAAATCAAATTAAAATCAAAATCAACTTATACTTTTACACTAGGTATACACCAACCAACATCGCGGGTTACCCCTATCCCGTGACGATTGGCTTATGGTATGTCCTCCAGCGCTCATGAAGGGGGATGGTTCATGGATGAAACAGTGAAAATGTATAAAGTAACGTTTCGCGTGACATTTCGGCTGCTTTGTCTCTAATGGAGCACATTCACTGAGATTGTCCGTCGTTTCCACGAGGCTTGAGAATAGTGGCTTGACGTGGGAACAATAAACCTCAGAGAAAATATAATAAAAACATGAGGCGGAGTTTTGCGAATGCTAAAGTGAGGCCGTTTTAAACTACGTCTTGCCGCGTAAGCGTGCGCGTGTAAAACAATTTGTTTGACAAATTTGATCGAGCTTGAGTCGAATCTTAATATATAGAAACTTCTCGACCACTAATATTCCTGTGTCTGTCTCGAGTCAGTAAATTAGGTTGTCTGTCGGTGCTATTAGATAAGCATTTCCAAAAAAATCCGCCCAGAATCCTAGGAATTATGATGCGGCTAGCAACCCTTAACTATTTCGATTTCCCTTTCCGCTTATCTATGCGCCCACTATCATGCTAAGCGTGGCCTTTGGGTCTTGTTAACCTAGGCTCTGTCTACCTTGTAAAGGATAAAATCGTGATTTATCGATGTGTTGAAAAACGCGTCCTTTTTTTAAGTCGGTTAAAACAATGCTCATCGTGCTGTATACAGACTGGAGATGATAACTAGTCTATAAGATTTCTAAGTATAAGTTGCCTAATGCCACCTACATGGGATCGAGTAAAATATCCGCCATTAGTTTTTCCTTGTCTCGACGACTCTAGCAAAGTCGTTACTCATAGATTGACAGTTTATCAGTATCCGTTTAGCCTCTACGTGCCTTGAAAAAGATCATTAATCATAGACTTACTAGACCAGTAGAAACTTTATACATCTCTACTATAGACTTATATAATTTACTAGCTTCTGCCCGCGACTTCGTCTGCATAGAATTATACATAAAAACCTTCCTCTTGAATCACTCTATCTATTAAAAAAACCGCATCAAAATCCGTTGTGTAGTTTTGAAGATATAAGCATACATAGGGACATAGGGACAGAGAAAGCGACTTTGTTTTATACTATGTAGTGAAGGTACCTACTTAACTTGGGCACCTTATACATCCCTTTTATAAACGTATCATAAGTTAAGTAGAATTTAAGTATTGTAGTAAATGTATGTATGTGTGAAAAAACATAGAATTTACCAGTTGCTTCTCTTCGAAAGCCCATCGAAAGAATAGCCGAAAGTCTTAGGAATCATGTTATAGGCGATGCGGCTAGCAACCCATCACTATTTTGATTTCCTTTTCCACCTATACGCCCTCATGCTAATCGTAGCCTTAAGGTTTTGTGACCTTGGGCTCTGTCTACCCCGTAAGGGATAAAGACGTATACCCCCTAGTTCTATTATTTAGTTCCATTTCTATTTTCAAAGCAATCCAATATCTCCAACCGAGCCGTTGCGTGTGCGATCCATCATTCTTTATCAATTCTTTAATTCTACATTCCCTGTGGGCGAATATATCAAAAACTATATTCATTTCGCCCCCGAAAAATAGAAAACAGACCAATTCTCGATCTTGTGGGAATTTCGCTAAGCCCTTTTTAGTGCACATCTACAATCCATGAATGAAAATGAAAATGAAAATTTATTTTTGCAAATTGGCCGTCAAGGGCTCTTTTACATGTCTTTTTGAAACTATACCATAAAGAACCTTCAGCCAATAAATACTAGCTGCGCAGAATTAAATATAGTCTATTAACACTCACAAATAATGTGCCTTCTTATTGGTTTGCGGCGGTTTATTATGCTTTTGCTTGTCATCACTGTCACTTCGAATACATATATACATAGATACATATATTACTTCTATCCTTTACGAGGTAGACAGAGCCTAAGGTGGCAAGACTTAAGCCACGATTAGCAAGATTGTGGGTGTATAGATGGCAAAAAATGGAATCAAAATAGTGATGGGTTGTTAGCCGTATCGCCTATAACATGATTCTCGATGGGCTTTTACCAACTGCTCGAAAGAAGAAGCAACTGGTACATTCTATGTTTTTTTTTTGCTCCCACACGAGCATGGAAGTAATTCAACTACACAATTTCAATCATTCGATTTTATTAAATGTACACAATGAGTAGGGATTACTGCCGAGGTTTCACATGTTTCAACGTCTTTGTTCGACAATCTTCAAAGTTTTCATCTCTGATATTAATAAACGGAACTTCCTCCGGGGTTGGATCAACTCAACTTGAACCATACCCATTTCAAGTGCTTTCGGTAACTTTTTAATTTAGCGGTTACATAAACAGCGGTACTTTGCTAATTGCTAGCGAAATGGCTCGGTGCAGAGGATATAAGCAAACAGAGCAGTAATAACGGCAAATTGTGGCAGCACATCAGTTTATTTCCACTGATACTACCTAAAAAAAGTAAACCTAAAAAAAGAATAAATTTTTAGATCGAGTCAATTATTTTCAAGAGCTGCGGTTCGTTTTTGGATCCGTCCGGGGGGAAGAGCAGTGCTTGGTCCGGTGCACCCTGGGCATCGGCTAATGATTTCCTGGCAGTTTCTGAGGGATATCATTGACCGTTGGCTAAGAGCCCGACAGGAGGGGAGGGGGTCTCTGACCATTACCGTACAACGTTGCCGACATTTTTGTCACAAGATTTTTTAATTATATTTTTTTTACTTTGACATTGGCGAAGTTGTCGTCGCTATAACGAATTGATATGCCACAAATAAGAAGAAGAAGAAGAAATTATTTCGCGCGTAAAGATCAGCTCGCACCCTTCGTGGAAGAAAGGCGTAAGTCCTGTAGAGCTTTAATAGGACTTACGTCTTTCTTCCACGAAGTGTGCGAGTTGTGCTCGCCGCGTTTCGCTCCTCGCCGCTTGGTGGCGCGCTCACGGCCAGCGCCCGCGCCGGTCGCGCGACAGAGTCAGTTCGCTTCCCGCGTCGTGACGATATAAAGCAAATTGCTACTAACCTATCTCCGTGGCCTTCTTATTATTGTTATTACTTCTGTGTTGTATATGTCATGTGTTGTATCATCACTACATAGTATAAAACAAAGTCGCTTTCTCTGTCCCTATATCCCTATGCATGCTTATATCTTCAAAACTACTCAACGGATTTTGATGCGGTTTTATTTAATAGATAGAGTGATTCAAGAGGAAGGTTTTTATGTATAATTCTACGCAGACGAAGTTGCGGGCAGAAGCTAGTTGAATAATAAACGTATTACCAACCATTACAATTACAATTTTTGTTAATAGAATATTTTTTAACGTTAAATGTGCAAAATAAACATAATGATAAAAATACCGAAACAAACATATTTACAAGTTAAAAGTTGATACGAAAAACCTTAAACTATCTTAATCTAATCCTAAATACCTATATTTACAAATATCGCCCAGATCGTTGCCATGGGGCAAAGTGCCCATAGTGCTGGCTAGATTTCCTCGTTGGATAGCAATGCCTATGCGTTGCCCGAGGAAAGAGCCAGCTCTATGGTCACCTGTGGATTTAGACAATTTTTTTTTAAAGTTTAAAAAAAAGTTTTTGCTTCGGGTCCCCACGGTCCCAGTCTCCACAGCAAAAGCCGCAAATACGAAACTGTCAGCCAAGTTAGCGTATTTGCGGCGTTTTGCGGTTTCGGCCGTTGCAGCCGCTGCGCCCGCTCTCAATGATGTTGAAGGCAAGTGGGACGGTGCTAGGGAATCCACGCACGTGGCATCCCAAATGAGGGACCGTCCCATATGCCAGGGCACGAGTGTCATGCCGTCGGGTCTCTTACCATCATCACGCGCCAGTACAACGTTAAATTGATACGAAAGTTGAATATACAAACTATTAAGAACTACCTTCTTCCATGCTGGTCTGGGAGTAAAGAAAAACATAGAATGTACCAGTTGCTTCTCTTCCCGCGCAGATGGTAAAAGCCCATCGAGGGAATGGGCGAAAATCATAGGAATCTTGTTATAGGCGATGATGCTAGCAACCCATCACTATTTTGATTCCGTTTTCCACCTATACGCCCACAATTTTGCTAAATGTGGCCTGTAGGTCTTGTTACCTTAGGCTCTGTCTACCCCGTAAGGGATAAAGACGTGAATTGTGTATGTGTATGTATGTATGTATTAAGAACTGAATAACAATAAAGAATACTAAAACTAGGAAAGTTGATAACAGTAAAGTAAGTTAAAACAGATTAAAAATTAACCTAAAAAATACCCCACCGTTTCGTGCCTGGTTCAAAGATTCCCATTATGCTGGCTGCGTTGCCTCTTTGAACTGCAATGGCAACTTACCCTTTGAACCAGCCACGAACCAGAGCGGGTATCGAATAACTTACATGTTTACTTTTCGTATTTTTTAACTAACTATTGCCCGCGGCTTCGCCCCCGTTTCTCTTCAATAGCTGCTTGTTAAACTCCAGTGACCTGCTTAGCTGTTAGCTATCATTTTAGTATGTATCTGACAGCGAGCGAACCTAAACTGAGTCGAAATTGAATCGCATCAAGACGTCATGGTAAGGTCCCAGGAACCGCCAATTTTTATTTGGCGTAAATTTATTTCTTATAAATTACCAGCGACCCGCCCCGGCTTTTCTACTAGGTGTATTGTACGGTCAAGTGCAAAAATAAGTATCGATATGAACTTCTCAAAAATATGTCCCACGACCTTATTACGCCGGTGTAAGAGCGTATGGTACTTATTTTTGTAACTTTGACTACATACATATTATTACACTTGTCTTGACTGTACATATAAACCTTCCTCTTAAATCACTCTATCTCAGTGGCATAACTATAACGTCTGGGGCCCGCGGCAAATTCGTCAGGAGCTCCTTCCTCAATATAAAGAAGTGCATCAGCGTCCCTTCTGTGCTCTAAACCAAGCCAGTTCGGGGCCCCGTAAAGCTAGGGGCCCCTGGCATTTTGCCACCCCTGCCACCCTATAGTTACGCCACTGCATATTTGATAATAATCGATCCAGTAAGTTAGCTCTTTTCCAAAGTGATGTAACTTCCATGCTGGTCTGGGTGCAAAGGAAAACCATAGAATGTACCAGTTTCTTCTCGTCGTGTAATTGACAATAGAAATATATCCGTTGGACAGTGGCGTAACTATAACGTCTGGTGGCCGTGGCAAATTCGTCAGGGTGTAGTGTGCACGCACACACCTCTGTCCAACTATTATATAAGAATGCAAGGCCTAATAAAACCCAGTACGTGAACCGCACTTGAGCTCTCATTTACTCCGAACTCCCGTCCCTACATGGCGACCTTGCCAGTGCGGCCTTGGCGCTGCACTGGCGGCGCGCCACGCCGACCAGGAAAATAGATAGACAATTTAATTATTATAGTGAAAATTTCAAGTGAAAGACTACGTGAAGTAGTGAAGTACTTCATAAAAAAACCTCAGTGTTGAAGAGAAAGTGTGAAACTTTAATCATGGTGAAACAAAAGAGAAGAAAAAAAATTAGAAATTATAAATATAAACATACAATAATAAGTAAAAATCTAATACATAAAAAAGAAGAAAATGTGAAGAACAGAACTATTTTATATAAAATAAGTGAATGAACAGAAGTTGTTAGAAAAGAAAAACGAAGATTATAATTTAGAAGATGATACGTGAAGAACAGAAAGAAGAACGAAGATAAAAGTTACGTAGATTTATAGAAAAAAAAAAAAGAAGAAAAGATATCTGGTGTACGAAAAAGGAAAGTAGTTCGTGCCGGGAGAGAGTCGCTGCCGGGAGATGTTGGAGTCGTGGAGAGATGCGAAAATGCGCAAAGCGAAAATGTGAGAAGCGGAAATGTGATGTGTGTTGTGCGAAAGTGGATAAATATTTGGTATGTCAGCAGCATAATTAATTTTAATACTACGTGTTTTTTTTATAGACAGTATGAAATTTAACGAAGTTTTATAGTAATTTCCAAATTTCCAATAACAATTATCATGATTGTGTTAGTAGAAAAAGCAACTAAATTACCGACTTATTGGAATTCTCGCCGTAAAATTATTACTTAAGTATGTTTTTTTACACCTTACTTCAACACAATTAATAAAATAAGGTTTATAATCATGTTTTCTAAATTCATTTGCTTATAAATATGGGAAAAAAAATTATAAGAGATTTTTAATTATAATAGAAATTTGATAAAATGGTAATTTTAGTTTACAAATTGGTTCATCAGATGTTAATTATTCATTTAGCACAAAAAAAAATTGTACACTCAAGAAGTAAGTAATTTTGAAATTTAAAATAGCAGTAATAACATAGTCACCTAAAATGGAGTGCATTCCAGAGTTTGTTATTACAGCTCGGATTGCGTTGCACGGGTAATTCTTGGTAAAGATAGGTATATATTTATGGTCGCAGTGAACAGTTATATGCAGCGTAAGGGTTTTGCGAATATATTTTAGATGCAACAGTACAGTTAGCAACAGTTTTTTTTTAGATTATGAGTTATGAATGTAGAGGTATAGATATATGTACGATCTCGGATTTGATACAACAAAGTATTTTGAAGAACAATGTGAAGTTAAAAAGTGCGCAGATATTACGAATTTAAAAGAGAGATATAAAAAGTTAAAAATATGAAAGGATGCAGAAAGTATGGATATGGAATGAATAGGATTTGTTTTGTAAGTTAAACTCCTTGACAGGAAGTATGTTTAAATATCCGATTATGCAAAATTGATTTTAGAAAGTTTTTTTTTAACTAAAATAGATAGACCGTACGGTCAAGTGAGATTGAAGATGAAAGAATAATTTTATTTAGGTAACTGGACTGATCATCCAGCACTTATCTGAAATTATTAGCTCAAATAATCGTTTTCAAAAATTACCTAAATGTAGAATTTTACAGATTACACTTTGTAGATGGATGTTTGTTTTTTAGATGTGATTAGGAAAGGTTACGTGATATGGTATAGAAATGAGATGGCAAATGAATAGTTTTTTTTTAAAGAGTAGGTAATGTTAAGCTTTGAAAGTGTGCTATAGGTATGCAAAGTGTATGGAAAGCGGAAGCGAATAAGTTTTTCAACTAGCGATTAGTCTGGCCAACTAAGAGTTATTGAAATTCCTATGAGCCAACGTTTTCAATGGATAGGATACTTTATTAGGTTTTTGAGTGGTATTTACTAAGAGAAAGATTAAATTAAAAGATGAATATTAAAATGCCATGAACAGGCATTTCAGCAAGGTCTGCCAGGGTACAAGGACAGGCACGGAATCCTTGTTATCTGACCATAAGGCGGTCGAGTTATCACTTGTGGAGTTGCTTGGACACATGGAATGAAGTACAGTATGGAAAGTGTTAAAAGAACTGCCTGTATAAATATTATATAAAAGTATTATATGTGCGCACTTGGTAAAAAAAAAAAGCCTTGTACCCTGAACAGTAAAATAAATAATGTGTGTAATGCCGGCCGGCAAACAAAATAATAAAAGTGCTGCAGACCTTGCAGGTAAGTTATGCATTAGTTGCAAACTACCAATATAATTAATAAGTTGTATAAGTATGAAAAGAAATGACGTCATAAATGAAATAAATAATAAATGCATAAATGTTAAATATAAGCGAGCAAAGACTTGCAAATTCAAATAAATACACGTGAAAAGAATAATAACAATAATATGAAAGAAGAGGTACCTAGGACTAGACGAATGTTTAAAAAGAAAATTGTTTGCTATGTAAATTAAAATTTCTGTGAATTGAAAAAAATTACAAATATGATTATTATGTATTTTTTTTTAACCAAGGGGGGAGGTGTAGTGTGCACGCACACACCTCTGTCCAACTATTATATAAGAATGCAAGGCCTAATAAAACCCAGTACGTGAACCGCACTTGAGCTCTCATTTACTCCGAACTCCCGTCCCTACAAGGGCTCCTTCCTTAATGTAAAGAAGTGCATCAGCGTCCCTTCTGTGCTCTAAACCAAGCCAGTTCGGGGCCCCGTAGAGCTAGGGGCTCCTGGCATTTTGCCACCCCTGCCACCCAGTTACGACACTGCTCTATCTATTAAAAAAACTGCATCAAAGTCCGTTGCTTAGTTTTAAAGATTTAAGCATATATAAGGACGTCAGCGGAAAGTGATTTTGTGTTATACTATGTAGTGATATGACATTTCCCACTCTATTATGATTCTTGCTCTATGCTTAGTGGCAATAATAATATTGCTTGCCGTCTTAGCAACTTCTGGGGATTATTTCATCTTAAAAGTACCTGAGAAATACCTAATTACTTAACACTGGTGACGAGAAATAGACCAATAAATATTTTAGCTGCCAAAATAATCTCTGTTCTCTATCTATTTTCATTCGTTTATCTAGGCTAACCCAATTTACTTCTTGATTTTTGTTTACTTTTACGGTTTTACCGTTAGAAATAAAATTTCTGAATGACACTGAAAATTAGAACACATAGAAAAATCCGAAAAGTAAAGTAAAGCTATGGCCGAGAATCGAACCCGGACCGTTGTCATTCCGTGACGCGTGCTATATCCCTACACCACACGCAGCAAGTAACCTGCAGGTTAGGCTATGTGTTCCAATTTTCAGTGACATATTTAGACATCTGACCCATATGTGTTTAGTAACAGCGAAACCAATACCCATATGTGCACAAAAAATTGAAAAAAAAAACATATCTCAATTTACAACAGATAAATCTTTATTCATTCTTAACCAATGTTTTTCTTGTATATAATTTTGGCCAGTTATTTCATAAAACAGTTTTTGGTCTCTCCTGAAAAGTTGCATAAAGCTGGGTACTGACTAACGTTACGAGGTGTAATGTAGCATGTTACACAGCGAGCATTCATGTAGTCAGTATATTGTCGCTACGGGGAAACCAGCGAGGAACTACGTACTGACTGGATGAATGCTCGCTGTGTAACAATGTTACATTACACCTCGTAACGTTAGTCAGTACCCAGCTTTAGGGAACTGGCAATCTCACCGACGTTATGTATGTTGGTCTCTAGAAAAGCTTCCAGCGAATTACTTAACCACTTGAGAGCTTAAAGTTTTTTTAGTTGAGTTAGCGTTAAACTTAATATTATAATTTGGCATTGACTTGCAAAGAAGCCAACTTTTTCCGCCTTTTTGGAAGGGCGTTGGCCAAAAACGTGTTTAAAATTACACCCGCCGAACTCGAGAGGAATATTAAGTACTGTTTATTTGATGTCGCAACTGCGCCCACGTCTTACGACATATATCATGTTTAAGGGTGGGCTTCTGCAAAGACCATCCAGATAAAAAGAAAGAAAGAAAAAAAAAAGTTTATTTATGACAATCACAAAACATCAAATAAAATAAACAAAATAAATTATCACAAAAAAAAAATTGTCACAACATGGTCCCAACTCAGCATTTGCTGGCCTTACAACCAGCGCTGGTCTTCCGTTGGGACCACAGGGTGATTACATTAAATAAATAAACGGTGAGAAATAGACACTAAACATTAAACATAATAAAATATAATTGGATGTGGTTGCCCGGGCACAAAGCCCTTTGCCTTTAAGAAGGAAAAAAAATAAGCATAGACAACCACAAATCACAGACAATAGAAATATAAAATAGAAGGAAAGGAAGTGAAGTGAAATGACAACATGTAACTTTTTTTCACTATCTTAACGCATTCAGTGCCACCAACGCCAGTGGCGTAATTATAGGGTGGCAGGGGTGGCAAAATGCCAGGGGCCCCTAGCTCTACTGGACCCTGAACTGGCTTGGTTTAGAGCACAGAAGGGACGCTGATGCACTTCTTTATATTGAGGAAGGAGCCCTGACGAATTTGCCACGGGCCCCAGACGTTATAGTTACGCCACTGTCCAACGCATATATTGCTGTTGTCGCTAGGGTTGCCACCTGTACTATATTATATAGTATCGTACTATATTGCGGTCAATTGTACTATATATTATAGAAATATAATATAGTACGAAAATTCTATATTTTCATTGCTAACTCCACTGCTGCACTTTTTCGTATAAACATCGACTAAATTGGAACGTACCCGTAGTGACGCGTTGTGAATTTTAGAACGAAACGCACTCACGAGTGATAAAGGATTGTAATTTGTACATAATGTTTAAACATGATAAATGAAAGAATGTGTACTATTTTTTTTCCAAAATTTCCCAAAAGTAGGTATTATATTTTGGCAAGGTTCTGAGAAAAATACTATATTTCTTCAAAAAAAAGGTGGCAACCCTAGTTGTCGCTTATAGGCATTGGAACGCACATGAGCGTCTGTCACACCTTAAGAAATCTCGAGGCTCAGTTGGTAACGAGTGCGTTAAGGACCGAGCACACTGCCGCGTAAATGCGGGTACGTATGTTATGTTATGTTATGTTATGTTATGTTGTAACGGGCTGTTTTCCGCAACTCGACGACTATTAACTGCGCCTATTTTGCGTGGTGGGCTGCGGCACTATTCGTGCCAGCCCAGCTCCTGTAGAAAGCCTAGCAGACCCTTTATGTTGCCGACGACTTCCTGGAGCGTCCTCGGTGACCCGAGGTGTTGTGCCCTGTAGTTCGCCACTCCGGAACACTCCAGCAGAATGTGTGTGACTGTTTCTTCTGCCTCCATGCACGCTCTGCATAGGGGGCTGTCTGTAACACCTAAATTGTGTAAGTGTTTGTTGAGCAAGGCATGCCCAGTCAGAGCTCCGATTAGTAGTCGGAGCTGGGGTCTCCCGTACTCGCGAAGTTTGCGGGACAATCCGGGGTTGATCGTCGGGAGCGTCTCTCTGGTCTGCTTGCAGGTGTCCAGGTTTGACCAGAGCTGTTGGTGCATTACCTTGGTGTTGTGCCGTAGCCTACCACGCAGCCATCCGAACGGCAGAGGTATGATGGGTTCAGGTCCTATGGCGTTCGCCTCTGAGCCCCCTCTCGCTAGTCGGTCGGCTGCGTCGTTTCCTCGCGAACCGCTGTGACCCTTGATCCATTGTAAGGTTACTGCGCTGTGTTCGCTTACCCTCGTCAGAGCTTTATGGCATTCGTGGATTAATCCTGAAGTCATTGTGTCGCTCTGCAGGGCTTGTAGAACCGATCTGCTGTCAGATAGTATTCAGATGGGATAGTTTACCTGTCTGGTGTCTATCGCTGTGGTAGCCGCTATGATGCCCATACATTCCGCCTGAAAGACGGTGTTGTGGGCCCCAAGCGGTGTTGAAATATTGATATTCAGGGCTTCCGAATGCGCTCCAGAGCCTGTACCTGTTGCTGTTTTTGACCCATCCGTGAAGATCCTCAGCTCCTTCAGGTTGAGTCCCTCACCTGGGTCTTCATGCAGCTGTATTCTGTATTTTTTGTCAAACACGTACTGCTTGGCTATCCTGTCGGTGGCCGCCTCCATGAGTGGTTCCCTTCTTACCAGATCGTCAAGTATCCGTGTGTGACTGACTTTCGCGTTTTTCCAGAGCTTTAGCTTCTTGAGCCTGATTGCAGCCGCTCCCGCCTCCTGTTGGATGAACAAGTGCAGCGGCGGTAGGCTCAGCAGGGCTTCCAGGGCCGCAGTTGGAGTGGTCCTCATGCAGCCCGTGGTCGCCATGCAAGCTAGTCTTTGGAGTCGTTGTAGCTTGGCTTCTACGGTGATTAGTTTGGTGCGTGGCCACCACACCACCGCTCCATAGCTGATGATTGGCCTGATGACTGCCTGATATAGCCATAGCGTAATTTTTGGGGTCAGTCCCCATTGCTTACCTAACATTCTACGACATTGCCAGAAGGTCACCGTGGCTTTGTCGATTTTGTTGTTAAGATGGTTGCTCCAGTTCAGTTTGCTGTCTAGTATGACTCCTAAGTACTTTACCTCAGAACCGAACTGCAGCTCCGTGTTGAACAGCTTAGGGGGATTGTAGTTGCCTAGTATCAGTTTGTTTGTGAACATTATCTGTTCTGTTTTGTTGGGATTGACAGTTAGTTCGTTTTCCTTGCACCAGTACTCCACGATTCTCAGAGCCTGCTGTGTGACATCGCAGATCACGCTGCACACCCTGCCGCTTATGAGTATGGCGATGTCGTCAGCGTATCCAATCGCGTAGTAGTGGTGCATGTTTAGTCTGGGGATGAGTTCATTTACCACCATGTTCCACAGGAGCGGTGACAGCACTCCTCCCTGTGGACATCCTCTGGCTACCAGTGCTTGTTGTGTCTCAGTCGAGTTGAATCTGATCACTCTCTTGCTGAGCATGTTACCTATCCAGCCGACCATGACCGAGTTTACCCCGTGTCTTACCAGTGCCGCCGTGATGCTGTTAAAGTTGGTCTTGTCAAAGGCTCCTTCTATGTCTATGAAGGTGCCGAGGCACATCGATTTACTCTCGATGGCCTCTTCTATTTTGCAGACCACTGCATGTAGAGCTGACTCTGTTGACTTACCTTGACTGTACGCATGTTGGTTCGAGTGCAGGCGTACCTTGTCTAGGGCGTTCGCTCTCAGATCACGATCACACAGTCTCTCCAGAGCCTTTAATAGGAACGAGGTGAGGCTAATCAGTCTGTGTGATTTTGGTTCTGAGTAGTCGCTTTTTCCCGGCTTCGGGATGAACATTACCTTGACTTCCCTCCACCGTTTTGGTACATACCTGTATGCTAGACATGCTGTGAAAACGGTGTTTAGTCTTTGGATCAGACGGTTCCCTCCCCACTTCAGCAGTGCTGGGAAGACCCCATCCAAACCGGGATACTTGAAGGATTTGAAGCTGTTGATGGCCCATTTGATTTTGGGTGTGTTAGCTACCTCGAGTGCTAGCCTCCAGTGCTCCTCTGTAGTGTCTGTCTCTTCTTCATTCCAGTCGACCCGTTGCACAATATGGCATCCAGGGAAGTGTGTCTCTATCAAGACACGCTCTGCTTCCTCAGGTGTGCTGGTGAAGGTGTTATCTGGCTTTTTTAGGGAAGTTCCGACCTGATTGGATTGTTTAGATAAAAGTTTTCTTACCCTGTTGGCCTGTTCGCAGGTCTCTATGCTGCTGCAGAATTTGCGCCACGAGTTGGGCACGTATGCGGGTACGTATTAAAATACATAAAGTTTAAAATGTATAATGGTTTAAAATACATAATGGTTTATAATATATAATGCGATTTTCTCAGAAAGTTACAAATTAACAGGATTGTTATAAAACAAACCTAACCTAACCTAAACCAATCTATAGATTACGATATCAAAAAAGTTCATTTAGCTAATAGTTTTACAGAATATTGCGTTATATATTTTGAACCATTATGTATTTTAACCCATTATACATTTTAAACTTTATGTATTCTGATCCGCTCCCCGTAAATGCAATGACGTGTCGTAGGATTCACGTTTTCTCACAGTTTCTTCATACATTGCTGGTCTGGGAGTAAAGAAAAAACAATGTACCTACCAGTTGTTTTTCTTCCCGCGCAGGTAAAAGCCCACCGAATGGGCGAAAGTCTTAGGAATCATGTTAAGGCGATGCGACTAGCAACTCATCACTATTTTGATTTCCCTTTACACCTATACGCCCTTAATCATGCTAAACGTGGCCTGCAGGACTTGTCAACTTAGGGTCTGTCTACTCCGTAAGGGATAAAAACGTGATTTGCGCATGTATGTAGTTATATATCGTATTTGATCTTAAGGGAGTTGGAAATCTGGGGAAGAGAACTTAGCAGAGCGGTGGCCATTATTACCGGGTAGCAAAAAATAACACCCAAGCAATTCATAAGAAAAAGTATCTTGACTGACGGATATACATACAACCATATATCCATACATCCATACATACCGTCACGCCTCTTTCCCACAGGGGTAGGCAGAGACTACTTTGTTCCACTTGCTACGATCCTGACATATTTCTTTCGCTTCATCCACAGTCATCAATCTCTTCATACATGCTCGTCGGTTTCGGGTACTCCTGACCTGACCTTTTTCCAAAACGTCTCCTATTTGGTCTCGGAACGTCCGTCTAGGCCTTCCCCTCCCAACGTAACCATTCACATCCATACATACATAAATCACGTCTTCATCCCTTACGGGGTAGACAGAGCCTAAGGTAACAGGACCTAAAGACCAAGTTTAGCATGATTGTGGGTGTATGGATGCAAAGGGGAATCAAAACACACTGACTGACGGACAGACGGATGGAAAACAAATGGATCAGTTTTTTCCTTTTGAAAAATGGACCCCTGCATCAATATCTTTTAACTGCACAATACCTATATAGTTTTATTGAATCAGGCGTTAGTTTGCGGAGGTACATTTCAATGAACAAAATATTTACCTTGCTACTCCGCTACTCACGTGCAAGATAACCAAGCCTGTGTGAAATATATATGTTTTTCATGCAATCCTCCCTCTACTGCTGCCAACAAAACACATATACACACACACAAACACTGACGCGTTTCGGTCCCTCTACGGGATCATTATCGAAGTTTAATGAGCACAACTGTTACTGTGTGTGTGTGTGTGTGTGTGTGTGTGTGTTATGGTTTTGCATGTGTAACAAAAGCATGTGTGTGTTGATAATGATCCCGTAGAGGGATCGAAACGCGTCAGTGTTTGTGTGATGTAAGGGATAATTAAGTTTGTGGGATTTATATGTGTTTTATTGGCAGCAGTGGAGGGAGGGATTGCATTTGCATGAAAAACATAATATTTCACACAGGCTTGGTTATCTTGCACGTGAGTAGCGGAGTAGCAAGGTAAATATTTTGTTCATTGCACAATAGACTTGCTGTGAATGATTAAACTCGATCCAGCTTATCTGGCTTATCGGAGTTCGTGTCGCGATTAGCATTTCTATTGGACAGGGCTCAGAGGCGCCCCAAGCGGAATTATTACGAATGCATGAGCTGACGCGTGTCGCTTGTCTCCCATTTAAAAATAGAACTTGTATTTATACAAGCAACGCCATACGCGAACGGAATAAGGTTTGTACTGTCATAATCATATCAGATGAAATCGTCCACTTCACGGCTAGCACGAGTGAGCGTGAGATATACTATAAGTCTCTTTCTAGAATAAAATGACAATCCTATTAAAATAACTTGCGTTATTGGAACTTACCATTATGAATGGACTTTGAAAGTTAAATACGATTCTCAAACTGATTTGGTTTATACCTACACATACATACATATATCACGTCTTTATCCCTTACGGGGTAGACAGAGCCTAAGGAAACAAAACCTTAAGGCCACGTTTAGCATGATTGTGGGCGTATAGGTAGAAAAGTGAATCAAAATAGTGATGGGGTGCTAGCCGCATCGCCTATAATATGATTCCTAAGATTGTCGCCCATTCCCTCGATGGGCTTTTACCATCTGCGCGGGAGGACAAGCAACTGGTACGTTCTATGTTTTTTCTTTACTCCCAGAACCTTATCATCATTATCGCAGTCAAGTAGTTTGGGGTGTTTAGACGTGTTTTTTTTTACAGTAACCTAACCAAAAAAAGAAAACCGGTGACTAACACCTTTGGTTTTTTCAATAAATCGTAATAGCTGACTTTTGCGCCCTAAGTAGCATGTACAGCAACTATTATTTTGGTCATAAACGTCATGCTGTTTTGGTTGTATATAAGCCATCTATTTTCTTTGTTATGGCTTCTATCTGAAATATTATGAATCCATTATTGTTCTACTCGTAATTTTAAAAACTTTCGTCCTACGAAGCTTCTTTATAACAGTTAAAACAAAACTTTAACATTTTTTTTTAATTTTCTTTTTAGTTTTTTGGCTCTCCTGAAAAGTCGACTTTTGGCTTATACGACAATTGAGCCCCAAGATATCGATATTGTCGTGAATGTTTCTAGAAATTACTGAGAATATTCTTACTCTTTTGAGAATGATCTGCAACTTGCACGTTGGTTATCTAGAATTAGAATAATCTCTGCTGTATCCTATTATTTGAAACTCGATAACATCGAATTCATCGAAAGCAATACACGTGTAGAGTTCTATACAATGCATAGAATTCGGAATTGAGCAATCTAGGTATTTGTGTTACTACGCAACGAGCTAGAGACATATGTATATACATATATATTATATATGTTTCTAGTCTGTCCTTTGGTTATGACCAAAGTTCAGGGTTTGTACTCAATATGTCCTGGAACACGGATATTTAGTACGATACACAAATCACGTCTTTATCTCTTACGGGGTAGACAACTCCTAAGGTAATGAAGCGACCCTAGCGTCACCTAGTTGACCTCTACATAACTACTACGACGCGCGAGTAGCTAGTGCCAGCTCTAGTGACAGCTATTACATCGTTCTACGAGTACATCCCGCTAACGAAGTTTCTCAATGAGGCTGCATAAATATAACTTTCAACTTTCCTCCTTCGGACTTCGGTCCCCAGGCATGACATCTGCCTGGAGAGAGTCTCTGTTGTGGCCTCTCCCCACAGTAACAAAACCTAAAGGCCACGTTTAGCATGATTGTGGGCGTAGGTGGAAAGGGGAATCAAAATAGTGATGGTCGCTAGCCATATTACCTATAACATGGTTCCTAAGTTTATCGCCCATTCCCTCGATGGGCTTTTACCATTGGTGCAGGAAGAGAAGCAACTAGTACACACATACATACATACATACCGTCACGCCTCTTTCCCACAGGGGTAGGCAGAGACTACTTTGTTCCACTTGCTACGACCCTGACATATTTCTTTCGCTTCATCCACATTCATCAATCTCTTCATACATGCTCGTCGGTTTCGGGTACTCCTGACCTGACCTTTTTCCAAAACGTCTCCTATTTGGTCTCGGAACGTCCGTCTAGTCCTTCCCCTCCCAACCCAACCATTCACACTCCCCATATAGATCTGTTTAGTTAGTCTACTTTCATCCATCCGCTCTACATGCTCAAACCAACTTGTTGGAATATAAACTTTAAGGTTTATGTATTGCTGCGAACAGTGTTGTTTAGCTTGCTTTAGAAACGCATCTTTAAGTTGTCATATCTGGCCACACGGTGGCGCTTCGTTCTCTTTCGTTAAAGCTATGTATGGCTAGGTTGTTATTTTCGGATTTAATAAAGAGTAAATAGAATTCTTACAGCAAGTTTAATTTAATAGTAAACCAATAGGTTATGGAGCCCAGGACACGTGAAAATTCAGTTTTACTTGCGTAAAGAGCAGTTATTTTTCGAAAGAAATTCACGAGAACAAGAACCGGCCGGCGCCATTAAAGATGGAGGTTGCGAACTCGATGAAAATTGAAAAATTTGATGGGCGTAATTTTAAGCAATGGAAATTCCAATTAAAGTGTGCGTTACGAGCAAAAGGCATCGATATAAATGTTGTGAAGCCCAAAAGTAGCGACGAGTTGGTGGAGTGGAATAAAAGGGATGGAATGGCGATGTTCATTTTGACATCATCAATGGATCTTAATCAGATTTCCCTAATTGAGAATTGTGACACCGCCAAGGAGGTGATGGACAAGCTTGAAGCTATATATGAGCATAAGTCTGAATTTAACAAGATGATGGTGCACGAGAAATTCTACCAATATAATTATTGTTCGAGTGATACGATGGCGCAACATGTATCGAAAGTTGAAAGCTTAGCAAAACAGTTGCGAGAGTCTGGTGAACAACTCAGTGACACTGCAGTAATGACGAAGATATTGAGTACATTACCATCATCATATCGGTCTCTCCGACAAGCCTGGTTGTCACTTGATCCTGCCAACCAGACTATTCAGAACTTGACTTCGAGATTGATTGATGAGGAGGCAAGTCTTGTGAATGATTCCAGCAGCGAGACGGCTCTTGTGACTAGCAAAGGCAGTGAGAAGCATGCGAAAGCTAAGCCAAATCAAGCTAGCTCAAGCCATCGATTTGTATGTTACAACTGTAATAAAAGAGGACACTTTGCCAGAGACTGCAAAGCGCCAAAGAAATCTGTTCGAAAGAACCAAGAGCAACCAGATATGTTAGCATTTAGTGCTGAGAACGCTTGTTCTTTTAGCTACGGAGAAGATGCATGGATATTGGACAGTGGAGCCTCCATGCACATGACATACAAGAGAGAATTTTTCTGTGAGCTAAATGAGCATCAGAATGGAACTGAAAGCAGAACTGTCAAATTAGGAAACAAGCAAGATATTGAAGTTTGTGGCAAAGGTTCTGTTTTGATTAAGAAGTTGGTTAAGGGACAGTGGGAGCAAAGTATATTGAAAGATGTACTTTATGTGCCTGACCTGCGAAGAAACTTGTTTTCTGAGGGTGCAGCAACCAGACGAGGATATGTCATAGTGAAAGACAATCAAAGTGCGTTTGTGATGAAAGACAAAGTTGTGGTAATGTGTGCGCGGTTACAAGAAAACAATCTTTATGAGTTGGACATTAAAATTGTCAAACAAGAAAGTTGTAATGTGGTGCAATCAGACATTAAAGTGTGGCATGAAAGACTAGGTCATGTGAATGTGAAGGAAATTCAAAATATGAGTAAAAGTGGTGTTATTCCTGTAGCATTGACTGGAGGTGATAATTTTGTTTGCGAAGCTTGTCAATATGGCAAGCAAGCAAGGCCGCCATTCAAGACATCTCATAGAGGCCCGTCTCAAGCTGGTGACATTGTTTATAGTGATGTCTGTGGCCCTATAGATGAACTGTCAGTGTCGGGTATGAGATATTTTGTGCTTTTTAAAGATGGAGCGACAAGTTATCGCCATATTTACTTCATGAAGCAGAAAAATGAAGTGCTTGATTGTTTTATTAAGTACAATGCTATTGTGAAGAACAAGTTTTTACATGATGTGCGCACTTTACATACAGATAACGGGACAGAATATAAGAACCATGAATTTAAGAAGTTCCTGGATGATAAATGAATAAAGCATGAGTGTACGGCTCCTTACACACCACAACAGAATGGTAGAGCCGAAAGGGAATTAAGAACAATCATGGAAAGTGCTCGATCTATGCTTTATGCCAAAGATGTTTCCTTGAATTTGTGGGCAGAAGCAGTGCATTGTGCAGTTTACCTATTGAACAGGATGTCGTCTAGCCAAACACCTGACACTACTCCGCATGAGCTTTGGTATGGAGACAAACCAAGTCTACAGCATGTCAGAATTTTTGGTTCTGTGGGCTATGTACATGTACCAAAAGAAAAAAGGAAGAAGCTGGATAAGAAGAGTGTGAAGATGTTGTTGGTTGGATATGACCAAGAAAATTATAGGATGTATGATAACAGTACAAAGAAAATTACTATATCTAGAGATGTCAGATTTGATGAGAATTGTGTACTAGAACAACGAGAAAATATTGCACAGATTAAAATAAATGATGATGAGCCAAGTGTAAGTCAAAATGAGCCAGTAGAGCAAGAAGTATTAGAAGAACTATCATCAGATGACAACATGCAAAGTGCTTCTGATGATTCTGATGAGACATTTATACCTCCAAGACAGATTACTACTGGGGAAGAGCTGCAAAGTAGAATGACACTTCGTCCCAGGCAAGGTACAAATATGGAAGCAAATTTTGTTGAAGTGGAGATACCAAGGACATATGAAGAGGCAGTTACTGGTATGAATTGTCAAGATTGGAAGAGTGCTATTAAAGAAGAGCTTCAATCGCATGATGATAATAATACTTGGACAATAACTGATAAGACAGAAAAGAAACCTATTACCTGTAAATGGGTATTCTGTGTAAAAAGGAATAAAGAAGGAGATATAGAGAGATTTAAAGCGAGATTGTGTGCTCGCGGCTTTACACAGGTAAAAGATGTAGATTACAAGGAGACATTCTCTCCAACTAGTCGGTATGATTCTGTTAGGTTGTTGTTGAGTTTAGCGGCCAAAGAAGCTCTAGAGATGCAGCAGTTCGACGTGAAGACCGCCTTCTTGTATGGCGAGCTATCCGAAGAAATCTACATGGAGTTGCCAGCGGGGGTTGAGGCTGACTCATCTAAAGTATGTAAGTTGAACAAATCTTTATATGGACTTAAGCAGAGTTCCAGATGCTGGAATAAAAAGTTTTGCTCATTTCTAACTACATATGGTTTTAAGGCATGTCAGTCTGATAACTGTGTATTTGTGGGATATTTTGACAATATCAAAGTATTGTTAATAATCTATGTCGATGATGGATTGTTAATTTCAAAAAGTAAGGATATTTTATCCATCATTTTAAATGACTTGAGACAAAAGTTTGAAATAAAAGTGTTAGATTGCAACTCTTTTATTGGTATGGAGATAAATAAACAGCAAGGGTGTGTGTCTGTCAGTCAAAAGCGATACATAGAGAGCATAATTAAAAAGTTTAATATGTCAGATGCTAAAGGTTGCAGTACACCAGTAGATGTAAATGTACAGCTAACAAAAAGTGTGGGTGTTGAAAACTGTAATAATTTCCCATATAGAGAGGCTGTAGGAGCTTTGTTGTTCTTGTCATCTGTGTCTAGACCAGATATATCTTATGCAGTCAATCTTGTAAGTAGGTATGTGACTAATCCAGGCACACCACACGTGAATGCTTTAAAGCGAATTATTCGCTATTTAATAAATACCAAGGATAAGTTGATTAAGTATTATAATAATAGTGAACTAGTGGGATATTCGGACTCAGATTTTGCTGGTGATTTAGACACTAGGAGGTCTAACACTGGATATATATTTTTGATGAATGGTGGGCCTGTTATATGGTCAAGTAGAAAACAGAACACCGTGGCTTTGTCAACAACAGAGTCTGAGTATATGGCTGCTAGTGATGCGGCTAAAGAAATACTGTGGATTAGACAATTTTTGTTAGACATAGATGTGCCTCAAGAGTCTGTGACTTTAAATATTGACAACCAGAGTGCAATTAAATTGATTCATAATCCAGTTTTTCATAAAAGAAGTAAGCACATAGATGTGAGGTATAATTTTATTAGGGAGAAAGTTGAGGAAAAGATAATTAATATTAAGTATGTTGAAAGTTCTTCTCAACTGGCAGATTTCCTTACTAAGGCTCTGCCTGTTTGTAAGTTTAATTGCATTAGAGACAAAATGTTGTTTTGAGTTTTAGTTGATTTTATGTTAGTAGGCACTAATAGTATGTTATTAGGTTGTAGTTTACCTATACATATATAACCTTATAAGTTTAAGTGGGAGTGTTGGAATATAAACTTTAAGGTTTATGTATTGCTGCGAACAGTGTTGTTTAGCTTGCTTTAGAAACGCATCTTTAAGTTGTCATATCTGGCCACACGGTGGCGCTTCGTTCTCTTTCGTTAAAGCTATGTATGGCTAGGTTGTTATTTTCGGATTTAATAAAGAGTAAATAGAATTCTTACAGCAAGTTTAATTTAATAGTAAACCA
>OX421869.1:13650399-13659827 GCA_949127965.1 Pandemis corylana | reverse complement strand
GTGGGACTCTCCTCCCCGGCCCCCCCCCCGAGTGGGGGGAAGCGGGGGAGGCCTACCCACTAAAAAACCGCCGGTATTCCCTCTCTGCCATTGGAGGGGCGCCGTGGGAGAACTATGGTGTCACCACGCACGCCCCGCCGGCCGCCCCAGCCTAAACGCCGGGGCTCCCGCGCCAAGAGGGGGGGGCCGGGAATACTTGGCCCCCCCCTAGACTCGTGGGCCTCTACGCGCTAGCAGGGGATCCCCATCCCCCGCCAGCAGGCACCACTAGGGGAGGGCAGCAGCGAACTGCCGCCGCCTCCTCCCCGTCCGTCTGCGCCGGAGCGGGGGCGCGAGGGGGTCATTCTCGCGCTCCCGCTCCCTCTCCTCCTTCTGCGACATCACGTCTTCGCAGAAGGAGGCGACGGCCTCCCAGGACCCCTCACTCCCGACCATGGCGTACACTACGCCGGGAAGTGAGAGGTCGCCGCCGATAGTCGCTACCAGAGTGCGGCGCTGCTCGGACCAGGCGGGGCACAGCTCCAGCGTGTGCTGTGCCGTGTCCACCGCCGCGCCGCACTCATGGCAGGACTCCGTCTCCTCCCTACCGACTCGTTTTAGGTACCGCCCGAAGCAACCATGCCCGGACAGTACCTGGGTGAGTCGGTAGGTGAGGGACCCGTGGGCCCTCCCGCACCACTCTGGGAGCACCGGGCGGATGGCTTGGATGGTGCGGGTGCCGAACTCGGCATCCCGCAACTCATCCACCCAGCGCTCCATGACCCCTTCTGCTTGAAGCTCCCGGGCTCGGGTCAGCTCCGCCGGGGCAAGGGATTCGCCCCGGGCCCTCCTCTCGGCCCTGGCTTTGTGTGCGTCAGCCAGGGCCTTCGCCTCAAGCTCCCATGGCGGGGAGCCGGCCAGTACGCCCGCGGCCTGCCATCCCACCGTGCGGTACGCCCGGCTCATTCGCGTGGCGATGATGCGCTGTGGACGCCGCAGCAGCGCCTTCGCCGCGGGCGTCAGGCCATCCGCCCAGATGGGCGCCCCATACAGCGCCATGGAGCGCAGGACACTAGCGTATAGGCGCCTGCATGGGGCGCCTGGCCCGCCGGAATTCGGCAGGAGGCGACTCAACGCCCCCGCCGCACCCACTATCCGGGGGATGAGGTCCCGGAAGTGGGCCTCCCATCGCCATTTGCCGTCCAGGGTAAGGCCCAGATATTTGATCTGGGCCTTAACCTCGACGGCTTCGCCCGCCACCCGCAACGCCGCTCCTCGCGGCACCCCGCCACCTCGGCCCCCTAAAACAGAGGGCCTCGGTTTTGGGCAGGGCCACCCTCAGTCCGAGGGCCCTGATCCGTCGGACAATAAGGGTAGCCCCCACCTCCGCCCTCCTCCGAACCTCCTCCCACGTGGTGCCCCGGACGGCGACCAGCGTGTCATCTGCATAGCAGATGACCGCCATCCGGGGCAGCACCTCCCCGCGGATGGCCCAGTCGAATCCGATGTTCCAGAGCAGGGGTCCTAGGACCGACCCCTGCGGGACTCCACTGGCCATCCGCCTCCTTCCGTCGATTCCCCCCCTTCCCGTGTAGAGCACTACCCGTTCGGTCAGGTAGTGCCCTACAATCCTCCGGAGGTAGAGGGGCACCCCGTGGTATCGGAGCGCCTCCTCTATCACTCCGAAGGGGAGGGAGCCGAAGGCGTTAGCTATATCTAGCGATACTGCTAACGCCCCCTGCCCCCCCCTCGCCGCCTCCTCAGTGAACCCTTTCAGGGAGGATAGGGCATCCATCGTGGATCGCCCTACCCTAAACCCGAATTGGTTCACTGAGAGGTCCGGCCCTACCTCCGCTAGGTGGCGGACGATTCGGGTGGCTACAACTCTCTCGAGGAGCTTACCCGTCTCGTCCAGCATCACCAGCGGACGGTAGCCGGACGGAGAGTCCGGCGGACGACTCTCCTTGCGGAGCAAGACGAGGCGGCCCTCCTTCCAGCAACGCGGGAACTGGCCGACCTCCAGGCACTTCGTGAATAGCGCCTGGAGGCGGTCGCTGAGGTGTTCCAGGGCGAGATGGAGCACTCGCCCGGGAACACCGTCCGGCCCTGGGGCCTTTCTGCGGCCCTTCAGTCGGGCCCTCACCGCCGCCATCTCCTCCCCGGTGACCGGGGGGACCGCGAGGGCGGCCTCGTCTGGTTCCGTGTCTGGGGGGGCCATGGGGGGGGGATCGAAGGGGGGGCCTTCAGGGAATAGCCCCTCGACCACCGCGCTGAGGAGGGCCGGCTCGAACTCCTCCGTAGGGGGGGCCACCTTCATTTTCGCCCGCACCATTCGGTACGGGCGCCCCCACGGGTCGGCGTCCAGCTCCGCCAGGAATTCGGCGTAGGCGCGGTCTTTGGCTGCACCTATCGCCGACGCGAACGCCTGCTTGGCCGACCGCAGCTCAGCCAAGAGGCGCTCCTCCTCCCCCGGCACTCTGGTTGCCCGCCGGCGGCACCGGGTGAATTTCCGGCGAGCCCGGTCGCTGGCAGCCCGCAGGACGGCCAGGTCCTGCGACCACCAGTAGACGCCGTCCCGGGGCGGGGCACGGCCACTTGCCCGCGGCATCCCGGCGTCACAGACGACTGTTAGGTCCTGCCGGAACCTGACAGCTCTCTGCTCGACCCCCATTGAGCTTGGGGGGTCAGTGCACCACGCCTGTACTACGGCGGCCTCTTCCGCCCGGTCGCGGTCCAGGCGCGAGAGGACCCATTTTGGGAGCCTCCCCCCTCTCCCGCCTGCAGCGCGGGCCTGTGGCCCGGGGGGCGCTTCGGAGACCCTACACCGGATGAACCGGTGGTCCGATAGGGTCTCCGTCTCCGTCAGGACGCGCCAGTCCGTTATGCGGCGTCCGATGGCAGGGGTCGCGAACATCAGGTCCACGATTGACCCCCCCTGCCATCTGACACACGTGTTGGCGCGCCCGACGTTTTGAAGGACCAGGCCTAACGCCGCGGCCCAGTCCCTCAGAAGCGCCCCCCTGGCGTCCGTTGTGGGGGAACCCCACGCGACGCACTTCGCGTTGAGGTCCCCCATTACTAAGACCTGCTTTGGCGCCGCCCGCTGAACCACCCGCTCGACGTCGTTGAGGTAAACCTCGAACTCGCTGAGCGGCCTGTTGGGGGAGAAGTAGACCCCTACCACTACTATCTCCCCCCAATTCGCCGCCGCGAATCCGGGCCCCCTCTCCCTCAGCGAGAGCCCCTTGGTGCCAGAGCTCGGCACCACCACGCCGACCAACCCATCGGTGTCCCCAACCCAGTTTGGTCGGGGGGGAACACAGTATGGCTCGGCCACCACCGCAAGCGATATGCGCCACTCCGCGAGAACCTGCATGACCAGGTCCTGGGCTCGCGCGGAGTGGTTGGCATTCGCTTGTAGGAGTTCATGATGCAAGTGTCTGGGCATTAGGACACTTGCATCATGGACTCCTCTTGCGCCCTAGGGCCGTTAACGGGGGTGGGGGCCGGGGTCGTGGTGGCCTTTCCCCTTATCTTGGGCGGGGAGCACTTGCCCCTGCCCATTATATGGCCCGCTGGCCGGCCCGCCTCCGTGCACACGGCACATTTGGGCCGCGCCGCGCACCCGGCCGCCCTGTGCCCCTCCTCTCCGCAGCGGAAACACTTGTCGCCGTGTTCCGCCGCGGAGGGGCACCTCGCCCTGGTGTGGCCCAGCGCCATGCAGCGGAAGCACCGCATGGGCAGGGCCAATAGGGGCGTCGCCGTCACCACGGTCCAGCCCACCTGGAGGCGACCGTCCTTCGCAACGGCCTTGGCCGCCGCCGCTGGGCACCGTACAATCACGGTGCCCCGCCCCCACGCCCGTTCCGAGACGGCCCCCACTTTTACTTGGGCCGCCTCGCAGCCGCCCTTGGCCGCTACGGCCGCCGCTACTTCCGCCCGCCCCACCGTCGTGTCTAGCCCGGTGAGGCGCAGCTCGGCATGCTTGGTGGGGCGGGTGACATCCGCCACATCGCCCACTACCTCCCGGAGCTTGGCCGCGAGGCGGTCCGCAGTGGTGTCGGGGGTGTCGCCTCCCACTTCAAGGAGCTTCGAGCCGGTTTGGGCGGTCTTTATTTTGACCGCCTCCAGCCCGAAGTCCGGGAGCCTGATTCCCCCCCTGGCCCAGGCCATCAGTTGGGGATACGTGGCCTCTTTCCCCTCCCTCTCGGCCCCCGCCTTTAGGGTCAGCACGATGGCTGCCGTGGCGGGGACCACCACCTTGACCGGCTTCGGTCGGGGGGCCGGCTTGGGGGGGGCGCGCGTGGTGGCTGTGCCCGCCTTCTTCCTCCCCCTGCCTCTTCGGGTCACCGTTGCCCAGGATTGCTCCTGGGCTAGGGGGGCGACTTCAGGGTTGGGGGTCTGCGGCTGGGGGCCGCTCCTCCGGCTTGTCCCCGCCGTGGGGGAGTTGGGCGGCGGCGCCTGACTTGGCCACACCGGGGTCTTCTGGGGGCCCTTTGCCGGCGTAGGGCCGGTCTTTTTCCCCCCTTTCTTCCCCGCCTTTTGGCCTCTTTGGGCTGGCCGGGGTGATGGGGGGGGGCTCAGTTCCGTCGCCCTCCTCGTCGCGGGGGTCACCTTCGGCGGCTCCCTTGCATGCCCCCCTACCGGGCCGGGCTGGGCTCTAGGGCGGGGGGGGTAGCGGCGTCCTCATGTCCGCGGCCGCGGCCTGTGGAGGTGGTAGTGGTGCGGGGGGCCTTGGAGCGATCGTCTGCCCCTTCCTCCTGGGGGCCGCCTTCGGGGGCTCCCTGAATTGCTCCCCCACCAAGCCGGACTGGGCTCTGGGGCGGGGGGGCGGCGGCGTCCTCAGGTCCGCGGCCAATGGTGGCCGCAGGACTGGCTCCGGGGGAAGGCGCGATTCCAGATCCCCCAGGCGGGCGTTCATCATCCCGCCCAGGGATGCCAAGAGGTCGCGCCGAAGGTCCTCAACCACCTCCTTGAGGCCCTCCCCAGTACTGCTGGGTTGGAGCTCCCTCTTGTCCGCCGTGCTCCGCGCCTCATAGGCCTCTTTGAAAGCCTTGAGCTCTGCGCGGACATTTGCCAGCTCCCGGGACAGTCGGGCATTGTCGGCTCGGAGCCGCCGCTGCTCTTCAGAGGAGGAGACGACCCGGAGCTCCTCGATCGCCTCCATTGCCTCATCAGCGGCGTTCTGAAGCAGGCCCTTTATTCTCCCGTTTACTTTGCTGCACTTCGCAACGTTTCCCCGGAAGGAGAGAACGTTGCGGAGTGCAACAGCGGCCAGCTCTTCCCGCGTCCTCTGCTGCGGGGTGCGGTACTCCTCCTCCAGCTCGGCGCCTTTGGGGGGCGACTTCCGCCCCTTGCGCGAGTACTGCTTTGGGCGGTATGTCACGTCGCCCCTCACCTCCTCGATATCCGCCGAGTCGCCATCGGACCCCAAGCCCGACATCTCGCGCCTGGCGGCGGCCATGAAGGCATACGCCCCCATGGGGCGCTTCCCGCGCCCTCCCCTGCTGCCAGTGGCCACTTTCGTGGGCACTTCGTCCGCACCCCTTGTTCGGTCGGACGCGACCCTCTTTAGAGACGAGGCGGATTTCTCCGCCCCCCCCCTCGCCCCCCCCGCGAAGAACTTAGAGGCGACTGCGCCCCTTTCCTCCCTCTCCGTATCGGAGGTTTCGGAGCAGCAGTCCTCCATTACCACCGGATGGTCGGACTCCATCGTGACTCCCTCGCAGGCCTCCGACGTGGACGTCGTTCCCCCCGCGAGATCATCAAAAATGGAGCCGACCCTCCCCTTCTTCGCCCCCCGACCCTTACCCGTAAAAGCCAGCCGGAAGCCAGCTGGCCCCGGCAGGAACCTACTTGCGGCTGAGCCGCTTAATGGGTGGGGGTCTCGGCCACCGTCCGACGCTGCGGACGATCCGGCCTCCACCCCCCCCATGCTACCCCCCTCCCCTGTCCCGGTCGCGCCGGAGACATCATGAGTCCTTTGTTCATCGCCATAGTCGTGTTTACGAAGGCCGGCATCACCCTGCCGGCCTACGGTGCAGCTGTTGCCCCCCCCAGAATACAAGGGGCTGCCCGCGCCCGACGGCGCGGGGAGGGATTCTCCCTTTCGGGTACCCTCCTGGGGTAATTCAAATTTACATACTGCTTGGTCCATGTTTTCTAACTCTTTGTGGAGTGAGCTCTCCATCTCCGTCCGTTGTGCATTGCAGTTGTCCAAATCGTGTTCAGTCTCTCTGTCAGTCCATTGAGCGTAGCCATTGTCGTGTTCACGAGGGCCGGCATCTTGCCGACCCACGAGGCAGTTGTTGCCCCCCCCAGAGTACGAGGGGCTGCCCGCACCAAAAGGCGCGGGGAGGGATTCTCCCTTTCGGGTACCCTCCTGGGGTAGTACTTTTTCACAGCCTGCCATTCCAACACACCAATGCTCCACATCGTCGTCTCTTTTTTCGGGAGTGAGCTCTCCCGTCAGTGCGCCCTAACGAGGACGCACCCGCCCCGCCTGGCAGGCCCTTGCGGGCCCCGCCGGGGTGTGCCGCTCTTAGTCTGGCCTCCCCCTAGACCCGTCCGGTATGGGAAGCCCTATCCGGCATGGCTCGTAGGGATCCTCAGCACGCAAGCCCCCCCACCACGGCAAGGTGGCGACACCCGGGGGGGAACCTAACCTAACCTAACCTAACCTAACCTAACCTAACCTAACCTAACCTAACCTAACCTAACCTAACCTAACCTAACCTAACCTAACCTAACCTAACCTAACCTAACCTAACCTAACCTAACCTAACCTAACCTAACCTAACCTAACCTAACCTAACCTAACCTAACCTAACCTAACCTAACCTAACCTAACCTAACCTAACCTAACCTAACCTAACCTAACCTAACCTAACCTAACCTAACCTAACCTAACCTAACCTAACCTAACCTAACCTAACCTAACCTAACCTAACCTAACCTAACCTAACCTAACCTAACCTAACCTAACCTAACCTAACCTAACCTAACCTAACCTAACCTAACCTAACCTAACCTAACCTAACCTAACCTAACCTAACCTAACCTAACCTAACCTAACCTAACCTAACCTAACCTAACCTAACCTAACCTAACCTAACCTAACCTAACCTAACCTAACCTAACCTAACCTAACCTAACCTAACCTAACCTAACCTAACCTAACCTAACCTAACCTAACCTAACCTAACCTAACCTAACCTAACCTAACCTAACCTAACCTAACCTAACCTAACCTAACCTAACCTAACCTAACCTAACCTAACCTAACCTAACCTAACCTAACCTAACCTAACCTAACCTAACCTAACCTAACCTAACCTAACCTAACCTAACCTAACCTAACCTAACCTAACCTAACCTAACCTAACCTAACCTAACCTAACCTAACCTAACCTAACCTAACCTAACCTAACCTAACCTAACCTAACCTAACCTAACCTAACCTAACCTAACCTAACCTAACCTAACCTAACCTAACCTAACCTAACCTAACCTAACCTAACCTAACCTAACCTAACCTAACCTAACCTAACCTAACCTAACCTAACCTAACCTAACCTAACCTAACCTAACCTAACCTAACCTAACCTAACCTAACCTAACCTAACCTAACCTAACCTAACCTAACCTAACCTAACCTAACCTAACCTAACCTAACCTAACCTAACCTAACCTAACCTAACCTAACCTAACCTAACCTAACCTAACCTAACCTAACCTAACCTAACCTAACCTAACCTAACCTAACCTAACCTAACCTAACCTAACCTAACCTAACCTAACCTAACCTAACCTAACCTAACCTAACCTAACCTAACCTAACCTAACCTAACCTAACCTAACCTAACCTAACCTTTTTTTTTTTTTTTTTTTTTTTTTTTTTTTTTTTTTTTGCGGCGGAAAAATGCGTTACGCATACGACCGCGCCGTGGGGACGGCGCGGAAGTTATGTGGGACTCTCCTCCCCGGCCCCCCCCCCGAGTGGGGGGAAGCGGGGGAGGCCTACCCACTAAAAAACCGCCGGTATTCCCTCTCTGCCATTGGAGGGGCGCCGTGGGAGAACTATGGTGTCACCACGCACGCCCCGCCGGCCGCCCCAGCCTAAACGCCGGGGCTCCCGCGCCAAGAGGGGGGGGCCGGGAATACTTGGCCCCCCCCTAGACTCGTGGGCCTCTACGCGCTAGCAGGGGATCCCCATCCCCCGCCAGCAGGCACCACTAGGGGAGGGCAGCAGCAAACTGCCGCCGCCTCCTCCCCGTCCGTCTGCGCCGGAGCGGGGGCGCGAGGGGGTCATTCTCGCGCTCCCGCTCCCTCTCCTCCTTCTGCGAGATCACGTCCTCGCAGAAGGAGGCGACGGCCTCCCAGGACCCCTCACTCCCGACCATGGCGTATACTACGCCGGGAAGTGAGAGGTCGCCGCCGATAGTCGCCACCAGAGTGCGGCGCTGCTCGGACCAGGCGGGGCACAGCTCCAGCGTGTGCTGTGCCGTGTCCACCGCCGCGCCGCACTCATGGCAGGACTCCGTCTCCTCCCTACCGACTCGTTTTAGGTACCGCCCGAAGCAACCATGCCCGGACAGTACCTGGGTGAGTCGGTAGGTGAGGGACCCGTGGGCCCTCCCGCACCACTCTGGGAGCACCGGGCGGATGGCTTGAATGGTGCGGGTGCCGAACTCGGCATCCCGCAACTCATCCACCCAGCGCTCCATGACCCCTTCCTGCGCGATCTCCCGCGCACGGGCGAGTTCTGCCGGGGCGAGCGAGGAATCGCCCCGGGCCCTCCTCTCGGCCCTGGCTCTATATGACTCGGCCAGGGCCTCCGCCTCGAGCTCCCAAGGGGGGCAGCCGGCCAGTACGCTTGCGGCCTGCCAGCCAACGGTCCTGTACCCCCGGCTCACCCGTGTGGCGATGACTCGCTGCGGGCGTCGCAGCAGCCTCTTGGCCGCGGGGGTCAAGTCGTCCGCCCATATGGGCGCCCCGTATAACGCCATTGAGCGGAGTACGCCGGCATAGAGGCGCCTACACGGGGCGTCCGGGCCGCCTGTGTTCGGTAGGAGGCGGCTCAGAGCTCCAGCCGCGCCCACTATCCGGGGGGTGAGGTCCCGGAAGTGGGCCTCCCACCTCCACCGGCCGTCGAGAGTAAGGCCCAGATATTTTATCTGGGCCTTAATCTCGACGGCCTCTCCCGCCACGCGCAGTGCCGCTCCTCGTGGCACCCGCCACCTTGGCCCCCTGAACACGAGGGCCTCGGTTTTCGGTAGGGCCACCTTCAGTCCGAGGGCCCCAATCCTGCGGACTATCAGCGTGGCCCCTACCTCTGCCCTCCTCTTCGCCTCCTCCCAGGCGGTACCCCGGACGGCGACCAGCGTGTCATCTGCATAACAGATGACCGCCATCCGGGGTAGCACCTCCCCGCGGATGGCCCAGTCGTA